>JAGDQP010000397.1:82395-120804 GCA_022664845.1 Lepisma saccharinum
ATTTGGGGATGGAAGCCTGATTGATGAATAGGTAATATGTGGATGTTCGTTGAGATGTTCATGAAAGCGGCGGACAAGGACTTTTTTCGAAAATTTTACTGAAAAAGGATGTTAAGTGCGATATGATGAAATGGTGCTAAGAGACTTGTTGGGTTTTATGAAAAGAATAGTTTGGGAGACTTTCTGGTGCTAAGGGTAATAGCCTGTTCGGAGTATGAATTGTATACTGTTGCTAATAGTGTGTGAACAATGTGAGGAGACGATTTGATAAGCTCATATTGTCAAATCATGGAGCTATGTTTCGTTTCGAGTGGATGACTGATTGAATTTCGTTAGCTGTGATGGGTGATGTAAGAAGCGTATCTTCGAGGTGGTGATGAATGCTTGGTTGTAAGTGAGGTGGTTGATTAGTGTAGAGATACTAAATTCTACTGTGAAGTGTTGTGCGGTAGGGAGTGATGGTTGGTATGAAGATGGTTTGGAAGAAATCTGGGAGTGCATTGGCTTTTTCTTCGTCAGTAGTTAGAGCTTGGTTGTCTGATATGAGAGGGTAAGTAGTTTCCTGATATTTGCCTGTTAATTGGTGAAATTTTCTCCAGAACTTTGTTGGATGACTTAGTGTTGAAATATGATTGCATGTTTTGATCCATCTGCATCGTTTATAGTCGTTACAATTGTTTGAGATTATTCGGTTCCAACGTCTGTGCTGTCTTAAAGATTCGGGGTTTCTGGTCTGTATGTATGGTCTCTGAAAGCTCTGCGAGACGTTGAAATGATAGACAAATATTGAGGTGGTACTGGTGGTTTGTGAGGTTGACGTGTCTTAAGTGATACGTTATTTTTAATAGCTTGATCTATGGGGGATGTCATATTGTTAATGATACTGTATAATTCTAGTTCTGTTTGTGGTTCTCTATGGTCCTGCAATGATTCAGTTATTTCGGTCTGATATGATGTCCAATCTGCGTTGGCGTAGTCAAAATAATTGATGATTTGATTATCTTCCTTTTGAATAATTCGGTGCTGCTATATCCAAACGAATGGGTGCATGCTTTCTTCCGAAAGGAGGTAGTACTCTGAAATTGGCTATAGTCAATGAAGAAGAGCTTATAACAACGTCTGGGGAAGTATTTGAGATCGGTCTGGATGGTGATGGAAGACCATGGAATTTTGCGTTTAGTGTGGTATTTACGTACTGTCTAAATTGCTGTTTTTCTGCATTCTATCTATTATGGAAGTTTATATCATTATTTATATAAATTTATATAATTTTTATGGGAAATGGTTGTCAATACTTTGAAAAAAATCATATGCAAGTGGATGATCGGGACGGATATAGATAGTACAGAAAGTAATGACTCTAGCTTTTGAACAGACTGTAACTATGGTGTGTTCTGGCAGATCAAGTTGAGGAAATCGTGTTGGAATCGTGCTATAGTGGTCTATTGCTGTACCACGTTGAGCTCGACCTGTGTGTTATGGTTAGTAGAAACTGATGAGTGCGTATGAATTCTGATGAATTGTCGAGGTATCAGGAATGTTTCATTGAGTGCAAAAGCTGACATATTCTTCTCGAAGGAGCTGTTCAACTAATGATTTATGTGTTAATCTTATATTGACGAATAAGAAAGTTAACACTACACTAATGATTGTAATGTCCATTGTCAGGTGCATTTTCAATAGGTTTGACACTGAAGTGATCATAATGGCCAGAATACGTAGCATTTAGATGAACTCCAAAAACTGATTTACCTGCAGAGGAAATTTGATTGAGGATGTAATTTCGCTGAAAGGGATGAATGTTCTGAAGTACTACGGCGATGAAACGAAGGAGATCTTCAATTGTAATTGGATGTTTAAAAGAGTTATCAGGTACAGTAGATTTATCTTAAGTTCTGATTGGTACGGTTAATTCTGTTTTTTTTTTTGGAAGATATGTAGGTCTTGGTTGGCATCTATAGCTGTATATCGAATGGTTCTGCTTACAGTTAACACAGGAAGTTGGTTTCTGGAGGTTTGTGCAGTTTGAAGTTGAGTGATTTTCTTTGGAGTGTCCACAGATCGGTGTGTTAGAGCAGTCTCTTGTCTGGTGCTGGTTGTATGTTTGACAGCGTTCACAACGGATAGCTCCAGGTGAAGGTGTTTTAGATGGTTCGACTCTATATATGTGTCTGTAAATAGGTCCTCCATTTAATAGAATATCATCAATAGTGTCTTGAGAGTCAGATAGGATGTGAACTAAATATGTAGATCCGGTTGAACAGTGAATGCGTATGCAACGTTTGATCTCAAATCCTCCGTAACGCAATTCGTCTGTAATTTCCTCCTCTGTGTAATCAGGTTTTACTCCTTTGATGACTACAGAAAGTGTTTGTGTTTTCTGTGGAGGAGATGGTTGCTTCTTTGATGATGAATTAAGTGGTTGGATATTGGCATTTGGTCCGAAGATTTCAAATGAGACTTTCTTTCAGATTTTGAGACCAATTTGCTGATCTAGTGATTCTATAATGATTCCGTTCTTGGTGAAGATAATTTGATGAATATCTGCACGTGGAAGGTACTTCTGGAGTTGATGTAAGAATTGATTTGGTGCCTTCAATTTAGGATCTGCATTTACAAGAAGGAAGCTGTAGATTGTAGGTGAAGAAACATTAGAAGTGGAATTTCGTCTCGATGATGAAGCAGTTTGTTGTTCAGTTTCCATAGAAACTGATTCATTAGAAGCAGTGTCTACAGGTGATCGAGATCTTGAACGAGATTGAGAGCGTGGCTCTTTAGATTTTGGAGAGAGAGAAGTATATCTGCGTCGTTTGATAGATGATGATGGTTGATCTTTTCCAAAGATGGAACCCTTGCTCCCCTTCGGGCCGAAAGGGGACCTCAGGGAAGTATAAACTGTCTGCATACCTAGGGCTGAAGCCGAGAACTTATGAAGACTCAAGACAAAATAGTGCAGTGTACAGTCCAGAAAATGAAAAGCGATATGATTAGTCCTTGTGCAATGACTGCTTTTCTCAAACTAACTTCTCCCTCCGGCACCGAACAATGCTGTAGATCCTATTGAGACCGCACACTTGCTTTTCTCGCCCCTGCGTATTGCAACACAAGATCCCCGGTAACATGCAAACGAATCCCAGCTAGGCCAGGTTAAAATATGTTGACAAATCCCATATGCCTAATTTATACATAATGAGTTACTATTTCAATAGTGATTTTATTATTACAATAATTTAAAAATCCATTTAATTGTTTATATAACAGTTAAAATATCCTTAATTTATATTCTTTTAACATTTAAATCATTTTAATAAATAAATTACATTATTTAAATAATAAGTTACAACATTCCTTCATATTGAAATACATCATAAAATGCGCTGCCGCCTATTGAGTACAAAAAACATTATTTTAATAATATTGAAATTAATTCTTTAAATTAGCAAATTATGTTCTTATTTGTAAATTGTATTTAAAATCAAGATTAATTATTTTTAAACTATAAATTCAATAAATAAATAAATATTTGAAGGTTATCATAAATATGCATAATGAGCTATCTGACTCATTTACCCCCTTCTTTGTTAAAAAATGAATTAACTGTTTTAAAAAAATTAATCACTTTTCTTTGTCTTATAGGATATTTTTTCTTTTTCTTATAACTTTATGTAAGTTTTTGTAAAAAAAATTCGTTTTCTTTTTCACTATCTTTCTCTAACTCAATTCGAGGTACACTAGGTAAATTATTTGTTTTTATCACCCTAAACTAGCTTGTCACAAAATAATTGTAGAGCATATCTACATATTATGTACGTTTAGTTCATTGATAAACAAAGTTTCCTGTATTTCTTCTCTTTATATACCATCTGGTGTATGACCAAGAATTACATTGTTTCTGCATGCTTCTAAATAATTTTAAATATGTTGTAGTTTCTGGTAAACCATTAACATCAATTCTGTTTTGGTTATACACTATCTGGTTTCTCTACTCCGGAAAATGAAGAATCTTTTAAAGTGTCAGAAAAAGGAAAGAGCGTAAAGGATCGTGAAAGTATAATGATGAATTACGTAAGACTAGAGAAAAGAAATGATTATGGTTGAATTATTTTTGTTGTTTTATTTTCTTATTATTATCGCTTTCTCAGACGGATAGACAGACATCCCCTATTACGGAAATGTTTTAATGTACATGTATCGGTTAGATGCAAATACGATTTTTTGTGTATGTACGTGAGCATACGTACTACACTAAGAACGGAAAAAGCACCAGCGATCTCTTTTTATGCTGTTCTACTATACATGCTAAATTAGATTGATCGAGATTCCGTTCATCGTTTTCTTTGTTTATAATACCTCTCTGTTAACTTTCCCCAATTCCGATTATTTAAAATTTATAAAAAAAATAGTTAACGATGGTCTGCAACGAGAACATGAAAAAGTAATAGTCACGGTTTGCTGTATATTTTCTATCGAGACATATAGACAGACAAACTTTGCTAGGATAGACCGATCAATTGTGTCTGGTAGGAGTCAGTACCAAACAATGGGGTATTTTTGTGTGTTTGTGAGTTGTAGATGGAGATACAATAAGATATAGACGATAGAGCTAGAACTCTGGTTCTCTCTTGTTTCAGTGTGCACGTGATTTACAGTGGCCACGGATTTCCTAACTTACGTATATAAAAGAAGAGTGAGTGGTTTCCTTGTCACGTGCTAATATTTCGTGTGTTTCACTAAGAGTTTGCCTTGAAGATTGGGATGAAGTGCTTGTGGTTGTTTATTTTTTATTGCCTTTCTTGATATGTCTCTTATTTCATGTTAGCGACATAGAATAACACTGGATTTTTTTCTGATTTTAAGATTAGCTTGTTAAAACAATTTTTGTTTAACTTGATATTCATGTGTTGTTTATCCAAGAATTATGCATTACACAGTTAGACTTTGCTCATGGCCATAGTGCTCTTGCGAATATTAGAATGGATAAGCGTGGTTGTGGCGTTTTAACTAAACACGGCTTTCATTACACCGAAACAATATTTATTATCTAGCAGAGGCATCAGTTTTGTTAGCCACAACAACTTATTTTTAAATGTTTACTCTGCAGGTGGTTTCTGGAACAGGCCAGAACGTGAGATTTTCTATAATACGGAGAAAACTCCTTTGTTCTCCCAAACTAATAGAGTAATATCTACTGGCGATTATAAAGCTGTTTTGTGAGTTGTCATACAACAGGATACTTTGTACCATGTACAAGTTTACAAACCTTTGTTGATAAATTACAGTTAATTGGTGTATGGGGTTCCGAATATAATGACCCTAACAGCACAGGATATTGGGCCAAATGCTGGGCTAACTTTCATCTATATTTGCCGTTTCTTTCCCAGAATTGGGCCTATATTGGCCTAATATCGTGTGTTATATGGGCAAGTTATCTTTATGTATAAAACTAGTACAATGCCGTCCAGATTGTCTTTCTTCTACTACAGATCTGACCTTATATCACAGGTATCTAAAGGTCTTAAAGCACTCAGAGGTTCTAAAGTACAACACCCTTTATCACATAAAATTGACTAGCTTCAATTTTTAAGACAGAACAATGAAGTTTGTATCGTTAGAAATATTGTATAACGCGCTAACATGTTTATTTCATGGTGTTTTTCGGTATCTGTGAGAGTTTCATAGTTATTTGCTATGGAAATTCTATAGTGAAAAGCACAAAACATCCGCCATATTTAGATATGGCGGCAGCATATATACACTATACTTTAATTTCTATAGCCAATCATTATCTTCAATTTGACGCAAGAACGAAGTTTGTGTTATAATTCGGAGAGAAGATATTATCGCTAAGTAAAAGTCGGTGTTTGCGAGTGGACGCCATATTGATGACGTCATAACCCCTAAACCGGACCCGGGATTTTTTGGGGACTTTTTTGGAGTAATACAGGATAGGTAGTACTACATATTGAAACACAGTTTGTGTCACTGTTTTGAATGTTTAGTTTCAAGTCTAATTTAACTACACTACTGACGTATAATTGTTTTGTTAAGAGGGGAATTTCTCAATCAAGATACATATCTTTCTGCATAAATTGATTGCAGTGAAGCTACCGGCCCCTTTTAGAAAGCCTAAAGTTTCCGACTTCCGGCAACCCATAACACAACTTTTAGATATTCAACAATATAAGTAAAAGCAACGTATGTCAATTTAAAAGACTTTTCTTACCTTGTACCCCCGTAGATTCTCCACAACACAAGGTAACAAGGCATCCCTTCCTACCGTCACTGTCACATTAGGAATTGGTTCTGCAAACCTAGGCAACATAGCCTCTGGAAAACAGAAAAACAAACTTCGTTATTTCTTACATCCAGGCACGTATAAATATGAAGAGTCTTTTCTTATTTGTACTGCACATATTTTTTTTACTCAAAATTCTAGGTAGTGATTCTAAGGACCCAGACAGTCTGTTGTTATTCAAAATTAATTTAGTACAGTCTGTTGTTATTCAAAATTAATTTAGTATCATATTGGCATTGCTTGTAAACTATTTTAAATATTGAAATTGCATTTGCAGAAGATCTATTCATACGAACGAGAGGTTACGAGGGGAATGAAAATTGTGGCCGTTTATCCATTGAGTTCATATTGCACTTAATCATATAAAAATTGGTAAGTTTCATCTTTAAAGTAAAGGCATTAAGCGACATTTACTTTCTGCTATTATTTAAAACTTACATCTGCCATCTAATTTTGACGTCAGAACCACAAAAGGCTGGTACACCTAATACAAGCAACACCATTTGTGTACGTTTGTTTAGGATAATGTATTCTATTTTTCTGCATGGAACTCTAGTGCCCAAACGAAAACTGATAAAGAGAAAATGACTTGGGCTAAGTGTCCCTTATTTATCTTACAGATTTCAATTTAGTAAGGCTACAACATTCCCTTATTATATAGTAATTTTGTACTATTTGACCTCAACTGCTTAGGCACACTAGTATCATAAATAGGATATAGAGAAACTGACTTCAAATTTTGATTGGATAATCCCCTTTTACACGGTCGTTTGCAATCTGGTGGCGCTACAAAAACTTGCAATACCACATTTTAACATAGTATGGCTATCATCTAAGCAGGGGTCTCTAACTGGCAAGTTGTTTGGCAACGGGTCAAATTAGTTAAGCACGAAGAGAGCTAGGGCTATAAAGAATCAACTTAAAAGTAATATAGTAAATAGTAATTTTCATAAAGTAGTTATTTTGCACGTTGTATTAGTAACAAAAAATTTAATACAAAATAGTGAGTATATGATTATATAATATTCAAGGTAACCAAAAACGTTCTGGCAGTTTTTGACAGGTATGCGGAAAATGTCACTTACTGCTAACTCTCAATGTAATCCCTCAGGTCCGCGCTTATTGTTGTCTCGGTAGCAGACTCTCTTAGTGCACCACTTGGTGACTAATCTATCAGATACAGAGTATGATAATGCGTGGGTGTAGAAGTGGTCGCGTGATATGACACACAGGTTCCCGCGGTGACAACTACTGAAGCAGACGCTTGGAAGTTTCATACAGGACCTTTTCGTTACTGGTGAGCACTCGATCGAATATGCGTACGTTGCGGTGACGAGAAATTAACAACAAACAGCATAACACTCGTTGGTCCTTGTTGGCTTCTGAGAGTGTGTGGGGTACTCATTTACTTAACTAGTACGCCGCCCCATTGCGGTGCTCGTGCAGGTGAAGTCTGACTGTTTCCCTACACGTTTGGGTGCTGTCTAGAGTGTTCACCTGTCTCGTTATGGGACGTGCATATTTTGGATAAAACTTACTCGTTCCAAACTCCGAGTAGTATACTCACTCATATACCATGAGACATATCAATAATTTTAACAAATAAACCCTGAGGAACTCTTTTCCAACTCTTTACTGTGCACACTGGCGAGCAGACTTCGTTCACATCCCCAGGCCCCAACTTGAGGGCGGATAATATTCATGACTTCTGATAGTACTAGTGGATGACAAATAAATACTAGCTCTAGCTGTTGCTAGAAACTTTATGGAAAGGATATTAAATAGAATTTGTGCAATGGAGAACACCTGAAGGGAAGCAAAACTATTTATGGAGGTTTAGAATTATGCGGGAATTCATATAGTAGCACAAGAACTTATTAGTTACTTTCATTTTAGATCATTTCAGATTTGTCTCGTATTTTTGCCGAGTGTCACGTAATGTTTTCATCTTAAGGTGGCAACCCTAGTGCTGTCCTGCTCTATGACCGCCTTCAGGGACTTGTCATGCAGGGCATGTGGGCGTTTACTGCGTGGTTCATCACACGGGGACTTATTTTCAGAATTCAAATTCTGGAACCAATGTTTGATGGTGCGTTAATTGCAGCATTATCCCCAAAGGCATGACGTATTCGGTGACTTGATTTGGCTGTGGATAAGCTCATCTTAAAGTCATAAAGCAGACAGCCTCGAACGAGCTGCTTCGACACCTCCATTTGCCTTCGCCACTACTCAAGCTATGACTGCTGCGAGTGCACAAAGCACCTGTCTTGGCCACTGCCAATTTTTCCACTCGGAACGCTTTCCCTGAGGCATTTATTTCCGTATCAGTGATCACGTCTACCCATTCGACGTCAAAAGTAACAAGACCCTTTAGGTTACTTTAAATTTGTGTTTCAAATTATTTTCTTTTGTATCCAGTGTAAAATATAGTAACTGTAATTTGGAATTTGTTTTGGGGCTAATCAAAGTCGCTACGCGGGCCGCATCCTGCCCGCGAGTCCTAGTTTGGAGATTAGGAGGAATAGCTGGTAAGGAAAACAGACTTCAGATTTAGGTCTGGCGATATACGTGGACGATTTATTATGGTCGAATTACAACCTTCCGCATGGGATTTAAATACAATATGCAATTGTGTAAAATTGGGCATATCGGACTTTTGGATTGTTAATATTTTCTTAATTTTCAGTTCCGATAGTCATATAAATATGCAAATTGATGCTATAACCTTATTCGTGTATTTTGTTACTATTTGCACTTCAATGCGTTATCATCTGGTCCTTCCTAGTTTACGTTATAAACTTAGAGGGTGATGAAGGTATGTCATACTATCAAGAGTCCAAAGGCTTAATTGTGATATTTATGTTAAGTTAGTAATTAATATATTCCTGATTTGTGTATATAGCATAGCACGAAGCATGTAATTTATTCTTAAATAAAATTACTCTCATTTCGTTTAAAATTAAAGAGAATAGAAAATCAACAAAAGTAATACATTGTGTAGTAAATTAGTATATTTCAATTAGCCAGACGTCTTCCGAACTTCGGAACCCGTAGTCAGTAGTTCAGAGATCAACTAGAGTAAGCAAAGGGCAATTGACGCCCACCTGCTTCCTAATTAGTGGAAAATAATAGCTGCTTCTCTTCGATTCGCAAAAGCATTGGTGTTTGTGATTGGTCAGAAACAAACTCTCATAAGTTAACATTGTGATATGAAATTGTATAAAAAGACTGGACATTTGACACCTTTGCGCTTACTTGGGGTCCAGCAACCGAACTGTCAACATCTAGTCAAAGTGACCAAACTCAGCTCTGTAGTATCGTCATTCTGCCAGACAGCGATAAGAACAACAAATAAAATTCATAATGATTTAACATCTAATCACACTTTAATTTCTCTATCTTCTGTCATCTAGAATTGCTCCACCTTTGGTGAGTTGAATTATGTATCTCTTAGCAATATGACTTTTGTATTAATGTTTGACTTCTTGAAGTGCCATCTTCAGAGTAATTAGTTATAACACTAGTAGACATGTTTCCGTGCTCCTGTTGTAAAATATCCTATGAATTATCATAAATAGCCATACACAGTCAATACTATGTTTCCTTTACGCTAATACTCATTACCAACAAAAGTACCGGCGAATGCCGAAATAGTATCTGTAATTTAGGACCACTGGGCATATCATCCACTTCTGAAAATTGTCACAACGCCCACAGAAACGGTCACATCACCCACCAAAACGGCAAAACACGCAAATTCAGAAATGGTCAGAGCGCCCAAATGCATAATCGTTCAAAACGCCCACTGGTCAGATCACCCAATTCTGAAAAATGGTCAGAACGCCCACCGAAACAGTCAGAACGCCCACTTTAAAAAGGATCAGACAGCCCATCAAAATGATCAGGATCCCCACAGGTTAGAAAATACAAACCCTACCAAGGTACACTTAATGCTTTAATTTTTTGCAGTTTAATACTTATATTAAGTCGATATTGAACAAACATAATGAAAAAAAAACTCGGGAAAACGTTCACAAAGTCTACCAGTCAGAACGCCCACTCTTAAACAAGTGAGTCGGAGTCCAGTCGGGCCTGTGCGCATAAGCTACCACCAGGCTACAGCAGCGAGTATACTATTTATATGATAATGTTGCGCTCGTGTGTGTTTCCTTTCCTAAGTATAATTATCTGCTATGTGTTATTATGTTGTTATATTATGTGCACTTATAATAATAACTTGGTATGTATATTAATGTTTGAGTGGAAGGAAAGTATACCGGCCTTAACCCCACCCTAGCAAATAAGACGAAATAAATGAACATACCATTACAACAAACACTAATAAACGATTCTAAAAATGTGGCTATTTGAACAATCATAGACACAGCGGTGAAATTGCATTTTAGAAATGGCAACATTATTTTGTACGTTTCAAAAAGAGCCTATTATCAAATTTGTATTTCTCGTATATCGCCTTAGCAAAACGCATCAGAAGCGAAATTTATATCATAGTAGACAAGGGAATTGAAAACACGTCACATTAAAGCAATATGAACGAAATAAAATATTCGTTGAAATATAATTTAAAATTCAAGCTTTTTTCAACTTTCTAATGAAAACATGATAAAATGTTAAATTTCATTCTATTAGCTTTTAAGTAGAACTTTTATTTAATTAACTTGGAAAGGCACATATGAAGCGTAATTTAAGGAAGCATTATAATATTCAGCCGTTTTCTATCCACTGCTGGACAAACGCATTCCCCTTTTCTTTCCACATATCTCGCTCAGCTGCAATCCTCATCAATGTAGCTCCTGAAAAACGTTTGATTTCATCTACTCATCTTGCATTTGGATGTCGTCTCGGTCGTTTTTTTTCTCTGGGAATCCAATGTAATACATTAGTCGTCATTAGTTATTCCTATCATGCATCTCATCACAACTCTTTGCGTGAGTCTTTACCTTTGAGCCGTTTGCGCATTCAATGTCCAAGTTTCACAGCCGTACATCATCAAACGTAAGATACATTGATTATAAGTTTACTCTTGAGACACATTGGTAGTTTGCTTTTGAAAATAAAATGTGATCTTCCAAGCGAACTTCAGCCATTTTGCATCTATTTATTTCATCCGTCTACTTAACATATGTTGATTTGAGCTGCTCTGGGTAAACATACTCAATAACCTATTGTCTCTCCGTGAATCAATATTTCCTTCTTTGCAGCATGTTGATTGTACACTTTTGTTTTACTTAAATTCATTTTAAGACATATTTTCGAATTTCGGTGAACATTCTGACCATTCTCAGAAGTGGGTGTTCTCACCATTTCTGAATTTGCGTGTTTTGCCGTTTTGGTGGGAGATCTGACCGTTTCTGTGGGAGTTGTGACCATTTTCAGAAGTGGGCAATCTGACCAGTAGGCGTTCTGACATAGACCTGTCCAGAACACCTGCATCTTAGAAAGTGGCACGTTGAGGTAGGAAGTTGTCTATTTATGTGTTATTTGCTATAAAACGGCTACAGTGGATGCTGCGTACGTCGAAGATCGAGACCTCTTGGTGACCAGTATCCTATTGGTTACACCTTAAGCGCAACAACTTCCACCATGGATGACAACACAGAAAGTCGCCTGCCTATAACGATAAATAAAATGAATCATCCTATAATTCATAAATGATATACTAACGTAGAAGTATTTTTTCGGGGGTTTGATTTATATCAACATATTACATTACATATCATAGGGGGACAATGTTACAAACCTTTTCACTAGAAACTATTATTCCGCAGTTTCGAAAAACATATCATGTAACGCACAAAATACGGTGTTGCCAACTGTGAATAATATACGAAGTTTAAAACGTCAAATTGGGATGTTTTACCTCATATTATAATACAGTTTGCAACACTGCATTGCTCGCGATAACCTAATGTAGTGCCATTTGAAAAAGAAGTAGAACTTTATTCAAAGTTAGCAAAACTTTTAAGTCAATGTCATCAGATTTAAATTCATAATAGCCACTATATGGATGTAAATAAATTTGAATATAATGTACAAAACCTAAAAACGAAACGAACATAACAGTGTATTGAAGAAACAAACGAAAAATAAAAATAAAATAAAATGACGATAATAAATTTATTGTTCAAAATCGTCCACATAGTCTTGTGGTGAACGTCACAGAATTCGAGTCACTACTGTGGACTCAAAGAAAATTGAAGGGTGTGAGGCAAGAACATGGTAACCCACAATGTTACACTTTTTAGAAATTCGAAGTTTACTGCTGCACAAGTCATTTTCATTGGCTGAAAGCTGATTTTTCACGTAAGGCTATATATAAATGCTTAAAATGATTGTACCAAATCAAAATAACGAATTTCTATTTTTCATGCTGCTGTGTGGGTTACCATGTTTTATTATTTATACCATAATATTCGCTACCTGAGTCACTCAAGAATAAATCTTTTCACTGAACTCGCTGTAAGAAATGTTTAATTTACAAATTCTTTTCCTTTTTAGTGGCAAGCTGGTATACTGCTCCTCGTTTCCCGCCATCTTAATTGTTGGTTACCATCTTATGAATCCCAAAATGTTACAATGAGGCTTACCATAAGTAAATATTCCTGCCATCTCTGGAGCACAATTTGAACTCGGACAACATTAAACGACGCGGTATGATTGCTTTCTATCGGGTGCTGAATAACTAAAAAAAAAATAAACATTTGTGGGTTACCATGTTTTTGCCTCACACCCTTCAATTGATAGGAATCAATGTTCCAGGTTTCTCTCAACTGCGGTCTCCAGACTTTTGCTCAGTTATAAGAAGTGAACATGCCAAAATACTAATACAGAAGTTCGGCAATAATTTATTTGACTCATAACAAAGCATGTTTATAATAAACGTGTTTGTTACGAACAATTAAAAGAAATTTAATGTTCAATAATTTATTTTCTCGTCATGGAAACGGATTAATGTGCGCCAAATTAACATGACGATTATCACAAAACTGTGATGGAAACTACCTCAAAGGAAAGGAATAGTAATAACTGGAAGACAAGAACGTTATTATTTGTAATTAACTTTAAGAAATCTTAGATAGAGTGACAAAAAGCAAGTACTAGTTTTAAAATTATTGATATGTCGCCGATGTATGAGTGAGTATACTACTCGTAATTTGAGACGCGTAATGTTTATCTAAAATATGCACGTCCCATACTATACGAGACAGGTGAACACTCTAGACAGCACCCAAACGTGTAGGGAAACAGTCAGACTTCACCTGCATGTGCGTACAAGTTAAGGAAATGAGTACCCCACACAGTCTCAGAAGCCAACAAGGACCAATGAGTGATATGTTGTTTGTTGCTGGTTTCTCGGCACCGCAACGTACGCATATTCGATCGAGTGCTCACCAGTAACGAAAAGGTCCCGTATGAAATTTCCAAGCGTCCGCTTCACTAGCTGTCACCACGGTACCCTGTGCCTCATACCACAGGACCACCTCTACACCCACGTAATATCATACTCTGTATCTGATAGACTAGTCACCAAGAGGTGCACTAAGCGGGTCTGCTATTGAGGCAACAATAAACGCGGACTTGAGGGATTACATTGAGAGTTAGCAGTAAGTGACATTTTCCGTACACCTGTCAAAAACTGCCAGAACGTTTTTGGTTACCTTGAATATTATGTAATCATATACTCATTATTTGGTATTTAACTTCTTGTTAGTAATACAACGTGCAAAATAACTACTTTATGAAAATTACTATTTACTATATTACGTTTGAGTTGATTCTTTATAATGCAGCCCTAACCCTCTTCCTGCTTAACTAATTTGGCCCGTTGACAAAAAAGGTTGGAGACCTCTGCTTTAGATGATAGCCTGTGCAACATGCTAAGTACATAGAATGCAAACATGTGGTATTGTAAGGGATGTAGAGCCACCATATTGAAAACGACCGTATAAAAGAGGTTATTCAATCAAAATTTGAAGGCAGTTTCTCGATATCTAATTTCTTTATGGTGCTAGTATGCATAAGCAGTTGAGGCCAAATAGTACAAAATTACTATAATGAGGGAATGTTGTAGCCTTACTTAATTGAAAGCTGTAAGATAAACGAATGGCACTTAGCTCAAGTCAGTTTATCTTTATTAGCTTTCATTTGGGCACTAGAGTCCCATGAAGAAAAATATGATACATTATCCTAAACGTACATTGTACACAGATGGTAATGCCTACTAGGCGGTCCAGCCTTTCGTGTTTCTGACGTCAAAATTAGTTGGCAGACTTAAGTTTTAAATCCGAGTAAAAACACCAGAGGTTTAAAAATTCAGCCAAGTTCTTCATCCCTATAAGGTGGTGAAAAATGGAGGACGGAAGAGCCAAGTTCCTTGCTGACAGTATGTAAGAGGAACACTGGAACTTGTTCATAATGTTCGACTTCGAGCCTTAGGTTGGTGGGTTTTAAGGCCGGCACGAGCCTTATGACTTGAAGATGATGAACCTTGCCACCTCACGCCAAGTTTCATTGTTCCTCTTAGATGCTGTCGCCAAGGAACTTGGCTCATCTCTCCTCCATTTCACCGCTTTTTAGGCTGAAGAACTTGGTTGAACATTTTGCAGCTCTGGTGTTTTTGCTCGGATTTCACAGTTTTTTGTAAGTGTATAATATATATACTTGCTTTGCTGTTGCAGTGCATCCAATATCCCCTGCCCCTACAACTTGTGGAGTTTTGGAGGGCTGCGCTTCCTTTATGGCAACCAGACTCTCTGGGGGACAGAGCCTCTATGGTTCAGATCTTCCCTATACCCCGGTTTGCCCCATTTATTGTAACCTACTCCTGATGGTACACCTTAATACCAAATCTTGTTTGTTTGCTTCAATAGTTTGGAAAATGGGTTTGGGCGGTCATTTTGGATTAAGGATAGAGAGAGTTTTAATAGTAACCTATATTTTCGTGACCTAATCGTGATGGTAAAGCTTCATACCAAATTGCATTTCTCTATATGGAACGGTGTGGAAAATGTTTTATTGGATGCCATTTTGAATCCAAGAAAGCGACGTTTTTCAAAATGTAATATTTTAGTAAACTACTCTTGATAATAGACATTTATGACAAATATCGTATCTCTAGGTCAAACGATGTGGAAATGGATTATTAGGTCGGCAATTTTGGTTCCCAGATTGTGTCTTTGGAGACATGTTGTAATATTTCCTAACCTACTAATGATATGTACCGTCATTTGTTTTTCTAGCTCCAGCCGTTTAGGCTGTGCATTCTATGGAAATTTCATTTTAGGCCCATTTTGGATCCAAGGGTACAACATTTTCAAGATTTTGTAATATTTCCTTAGCCTAGTAAAGTTGATTTACCTTCATTCCAAATTTCGGTTTTCTAGTTTTAGCCATTTAGACTTTGTATTCTTTGAAATTTTACGTTTGGCGTCCATTATGAATACAAGATGGCGACGTTTCAAAATGATGGAATATATTCCCTTTGCCTATTAATCATACTCCACCTTCATGCCAAAATTCATATTTCTAGCTTATCCCGAATATCCTAAACAATATGAGTGAATGAATGTGAGTACATGAATCTATAAGCCTAATTACGCAATGTCAGGGGTCCACAACTCGAATATGCTTCAAGCTACGAATATGAAATTTTGCACGCCTGCACATATTTGCCATATCTCCTTAACTTTGAAAAATCATATCTTTAACATCGGTTTATCTTACAGGGCCTCAAAATCGCCGATTTCGCCAAAAAACTCTTTTTCCTGTATAACATGCTTCTGGCAGTGCTGACGGTTTGTGACGCGCAAAACCTTGTGTGACACGCAGGAAGATGGTGCGAGGTGGAAAGATTCATGATGTTCGAGCCTTAGTTTTGTAAGTGGTGGGCGTGGTGGGTTTAGAGCCGCCACCAGCCTTATGGTTTGAAGATCATGAACCTTCAATATAATCAACAAAAATCAACTTTGATATCTAATCTCTTCCGGTGAAAATATGGTCTGAAAACCGGATTTCTTTTTATTTCAACAATCACATTTATATACTATTTTGACAAGTTCGATTACGTTTTAGATTTTCATGCAAAGGCCTACAATTATTAAGCGTATTTTAAAGGAAAGAATGGTTTTGTTTTAATGTCTTATGATGAACCGATCCGCAGTTACTTCATTTTCCGTAAATGTCTGCTAATACAAATTTTGGCATGCGCCGCAGTACAAAAATGACTGCCATTAATTAATAGATTGGTAAATAATAATAATACTTGTTTTGAACTATTCTTGTACAAAGGATATAAATATTATAATTTTTATTATTTTGAAATGTGTCGTGCCAATGGCTAACGTTTGTTACTATGGCGATGAACTTTTGAGTTCAATAAGTCGTAGAGTTAGTTACTTAGTCGTGCAGCCAAGTTGAACGATTTCAGATTGGCTGACCCACAGATATCGTGTACGAGGTGCCTGAAACTTACTTTATCTACTGTATTATCCCAAATTAAATTTAGAGGAACATGCACTATTTGAGGGCAACGGCTCCCCTGCGTGCCTCGTGGCTACACCCCTGTAGTGTAGTTTCCACTACAGTACATTAAGGAGTATCATTACCAGGTACTATCAACTATGAAATCAACGCTAGAACTATAGTTTCTTATGGGCAAGCAGGGGGATTTTTGGAGAGGGAGTAATTTACGTGTTCTGGTGGGGGAGTAATATTCTTATTATCCTTTGAAAATATTTTGAGGTCAGATGTATCCAGCATATCTTTGGCATAAACTTAAGTTATTATAAAAGCTTTATTGACTAAGATACACAACAGCAAATTTTATTTACCAGCACAGTGCAACCTCAATTATCAGAAATAAAGGGGGCTGAGAATCTCTATTAACCGAAACAAAGTTTTAAATGCTTCTACATTTGGGCAATGTCTTATCCAACTACGTTTACTGTTGTTTTGAAAACAACTTCTATCTTTTTTCTCTTAGCATTTCAAATTTTATATTTTTTCTATATATTTTGCCGTTTCGGTTAAACACCATTTCGGTTAACAGAGGTTTTACTGCATTTCTTCTCGCTCGAATAATTGGAAAACATGAAAATAACGAAGAGTGACTTCTACTCACTTAATTTTGTATATAAGCCACTATATTTGTCTTTTACTTTAGAACAATCATTCTGTGTCCTTACAGAAATCAAAAGTCCATATTGCAACGGCATTAGTTAATGCTTTAGAATAGCAGAATAAGTCGACAAAATTCTGGGCTTTGCTTGCCATCTGGTGGCCAATTCGTGGCGACAAGCTATACGAGATTTCTCGAATGAACAGGCGGGATAGATACAGCGGGCGGTGGTTTTAGCCTACAAATTATTTTTTTACCTCTTATAGCCCCTGGAACACAACCCACAACCCCTCTGGGGATCGTGATCCCCACGTTGAGAAACCCTGGATTAAAAGGTATTAATCGCATAATATTGACACATCTCTTGCTAATGATGAAGGGCTCTGACCCTCGCGAAGTCAATGACTCTTCAGCGTGGTTCTTTCCGGACTCAAGAAGATCCACCGTTCGGATAATGTAAGTCATTCGTCATCTTCCGCTTCGAATTTTAATTGAACATAATAATAAGGAAAGTACTGTTGAATCGTGGCGTCAGTTTGTACATGTCCGAGGAAAGTAATGTAACTGCCACGATATTCGCAAGATTTTTTCCAGAACCATTCGTCCTCACTCCTCTCTAAGGAGAACCCACATGGAAACACTTCCGGTACGGCACATCATTTTTGAGTTAACAGCACTTTTGCGTAAACAACACAGTATTTTGCATGAATTAATGAATTTTCATGAATATTTTGTATGAATGAAATTTCGGGCGTGAGCCCATTCCTTCCATATATAATGAAACTGGGTGGAATTTATTAAGTATTTGATTGAACAGGGTGCAACTGTTGCATCTATGGTTATACATGAATGTAAGAAATGAAAATTAAAGGTGTAGGGAAAGGGTCAGAAGGGAGTCAGAGGGTTGATGGTTGTATTCAGTTGGCTGATGAGACTGATTTTCGTATTGATGGTATGGCATAAGGCAGAGGAAATCAGTAATGCACTATCATCATTGGAAGTAGCATTGCAGTACATCACGGCAGAATTAATTGCTAGCGAAGAAAATCTTCTGGAGGAGTCAATAATGATAGGAATCATGTCGATAAGACTGGTGATAGAACGAAGTTTGAGAAGATTTTGGTTCATGCAACTGTAGAGATTACTGCTAGAAAAAACTTAAATAAGCAGAAGAGATGTTTAATTGTATCACCAATAGGGAGTCAGTAGTAACGACACATGCTGGAGAAATGCGAGTGCTAGCAGGAGTATGGGTGGCAGAAGTAGCTCGATTTATCTTGTTGAAGGATTCAGTTGTGTGTTGTTGAATAATATTTTGCATGACCTTACAGCCACTATAATTGGCCGGATGAGCTCCGCCGCAATTGGTACAGTGCGCTGGGGTGTCCCTGGTTTTCTCTTCACATTCAGTGGTGAGATGGTTAGCGCCACATTTGACACATCGTGGGATGTTATAACAAGGAATTTGGGCATGACTAATGCGCTGGCACTTGAAACATTGCATGACGCCCGGTCTCCTATAAGGTTCAACTGTAACAACATAATGAAGTACAGATTTCAACTGATATATGGCTTTTTCATTGTCAATTTTTTGGAGTGTGACCAGAAACAGTGGATAGAGAATCTTAGCCTATGTTTTTTTTATCACGTCCATGCAGTTGAGATATATGAGTAACTGTGAAGCCGGAGGCAGAGAGAGATCTTCTTGGATGTCGGTAGGAGAGGCACCTATGGATAATTTTCTCAGGACCACTTTAAGCGCTTGTCTGTGTTACTTATGGTTCACGCTCTGAGCCTGCGCGAGGGCGTACCGGTAGTCCTTTCTACGTGTGTTTTCGGAGAAGGGCGAATGGTTATGAAAACAAAAATAGTACAGGACACTCAGCTTGTTGTTGACATCATCTATGCGATGGACTAAATTTGAGTTGATTGATCGTGTGTACAGACAGCTATAATGTTATGATTAACGGTCCTGTGAGGGATTGGTGCAGTGAAGTTTAGGATTCACTGCTAATGAATTGAGCATAGAGCGGACTGGTATCCTGGCGACGTTGTTGTTTAGGAAGGACTAGAAAAGCTGGCACAAGAGTAGGATTTTCTGAATTTTCTTTCTTTTGCAGCTCATCGCACGTTTTCTTTTCAAAGTACGTTCCATATAGCTTGAAAGAAAGTCACAAGCCTTGAAGAAATCGGGATCGAAAATGTTCAGAATGTAATACTGTCAAGCGAGACAGATGTACTACTTATCACAGTTTTCTTTACAGGAAAAATGATTTGTTATTTTAGTCTGTTGTTTCTGAGACACAAACAGAGGTACACAAACAGAAATTGAGCTTTTTCCTTAGTCGTATCAGGTAAATGCCGGGATGGTACCTTCAACTTAGGCTTTGACTGACACCTTCCCACATCATTTAACCTATCCCGGCCTGAGTTTTAGATGTCTATAAATAAAATTTAATTCACAGACTGAAACTGAGGATAGCATGTCCATCCAGTGCATTTTAATATAATGGATTGATAATATTAAAGGTAAAAACGGTAAGAAAAGGGTTGCAATGACTATTTCTGTTTATATTAGATTACAAACATCGCTTCTCTAATAACTTTTAATGAAGTGTCTCCTCTGATGAGGAAACGCTAATCCTCTTTTGTTACAAAGAGCGTATTATTTTTAATCTTCCCTTTGTCATTAGTTCTGCTACCCCGGCCATTATATATACACATTATTGTAGATGTTTACTTAAAGCAGAAAGCTCTGATCAAAGTAGCCTCCGCTATCTTTTAGGGACGTAATAGCATCTAGTTTTGTCATTACGAGAGCTAATGATGTATTTTACAAACATAATTTTCTTTGTAATCTGCTAATGCAAACCTTTGTAAGCAGAAAAATAAAATGAAGATTCTTTAGCAGAAAACGAAGATTCGTTATCTTATTCCGCTTTGTGAAAAAACACTGTTTGTTATATTATGTTTCATCACGTTTAGTGAGTATTGTTAAGACAATATTAAATTTCCTGGAATTGCTGTTACGCATTTCTTATTTCTCCGTACCTTTGATTAGCGAATTTTATATATTTATAAATTTACCTATGATTAGGTACTTATTTTTGTTATATTTATTTGAGACTGGTAGTTGTCTCCATTCGTAACTTTCTTAATTCATTAGCACAAGTGCAGTATTAAAAATAATTGTTCGTTTTCTATATTTTATTTTTTTTGCTGAGTATCAGGATGAAACATAGATGAAAAAGTTAAAAAAATATCATATTTTTTAAAACATTTTATATTGTTTGAGAAACTGGATAAGCATATAGCTAGGCAAGTGATGCTGATTTTAAATGTTTATTGCTTGTATTATGCATTTATGAAGTAAAGTTTTACCTAGTAAATAATTCAGCCTTGTCTTCTTCAGTTTGTTATAGCGATTCATTGTTTGGTATCACTTATTAAATTATGTAGTATATGTGATTGGGGGGATTACTATGGTTGACTAGTGTTGTGAACAAAAAGTTTTTTCTATGAAGTTTTTTTGTTTCCCTTTTTCTTCAAAATGTCATGTTTTTTCACACAGTAAGTACTTAATACTTTACGTACTGATAATCAATGTCATCAGCAGGATTGGAGTTAAGCTTTCACACATTCATCCAAATTTACTATTGCTTTGTTTTTCTGTACACTTACGAAACCAATGGGATTATTTATGCATTCACTGCCATATTGCTATACTTCCTATATCTTCACTCTCCCTGACAAACATAAGGAATTAACTAAGGAAATATGAACTGAATTTATTTGGTATAGTTTGTAATAAACTACTAATAAACCTCCAGGAAACTGAAGACATATTTTGCATCCTAGGAAGAATTTAAGTTTCTAGAAATAATACAACTTCGAAGATATCTTTATAGTGAACTGAAAAACTATAAATTCTTAACGAAATAAGCTCTCATAATTTTTTTCATAATATAGTTTTGTTTTCATAATTTCTCACCAACAAAGGTCCATTTATTTTTAGCTCAAAATCACGGGAAATAACCTGCTTGTATTCAACGGCAGAAACATTTGTCTGGGTTTAATAGTACATTGTGTTTCACTATTGAAACACTTGGCATTGCTCCCTCATTCCCACGGCTCCACGCCTCGCCCCATACTGTGAAAATATACACACATAGAGACAGTATAGTAAAAAATATGTTATGGTATTTCCATATTTCAAAAGAGTTGCATAAATGCAAAATACAAGCAATTGCATATATGTTTCTTGTAATGAATCTTTTGCAATAGGGCTCTGAGAAATATTATTTCAAAGCATATCATAACGTAGTCACGTTCTGCGGCTTCCCACGCACTTTTCTGAAACAATAGGAATAGCTATCGGCACGTGACAGTATGGGGGCCATCTGAAAAATTGAATTTTAAAATAGGAAAGCAACGATTACAGTTGGGTGCTTGGTAACAGCATACAACCACAGTTTGTTTCGATTGTGTCGAATATGTATACTCAAAGCTTGGTGCGGATACGTCGAAGCATAGTAGATATTAATTGTACCAATGTTCGAGTCCCGGAAGGTAAGACGTGTAATTGTCGAGACAGATGCTCTCCCATATCACTCTACTTAACTACTCCACCCATGATATGGTCTCTGAGAAACAACATCCGTTTGTCCCCTTTATTTATTTTAGGTCAACCCGGAGAGAATAACAGATCCACCACAGAATGGAAGTGGTAAATATTTTAAATTGATTGGCAACACTGTTAACTGTGGTACCAGAAGTACGTAAATACAACGTTTGGTCCTAATACGTTCAACCATATGGAAGCAATTAAAATTGTATTTTCTGAAATTGGTTGGCAACACTGAAAACTGCTGCGCCGGAAGTACCCACATGAACTATCCCAGTATCTGATACACATGCCAAATTTTGTGTAAATCAGTGTGGATACGTCCAACGGTAACAAATATGAAATCTAGATTTTTTAATCGTTTGGCAACCCTGACAATCTACGGTGCCTGGAGTGAATATATGACCTGTCCCGTTCTCTAATGAACATGTATGTACAATTTAGTGTAAATCAATGCACATTTGTAGATTTGTATTAATAAAGGCCTTTCTATAAGTAAAATGTTAAAATAGGCTGGTAACACTGACAACTGGGGAATTGGGGGCGGTGATACCCAAAACTTTCTTCTATTGTGTTGAATAATTGTTGAGTGGAAGAGAAGGCATTTGTGGCTTTAACTACGCCATGGAAAATAAGTCAATAAATAAATAATCTATAAGGTAATTTTGGGGCAGATACAGCATGGAAGATTTTTTTTTAAGATTGAAACTCGTAGAACTGGGCTACCCGGAAAATTTTACATATACCCAAAACTATTTGTAGTCTAAGGTTTAATTTATGTTGTATTTCTTCTTAATTACCTATATAAAAGTAGTTCTTGCTTAAAGAAACCTTAGCAGTATTACAAATTGCTACCTTGAAAACAAAAGAAGGCTCATGTTTCTTGTTGGTTTTTTTTTTCTAAAAAGACGGACATTCTATATACAACACTATGGTTGGTAAATAAGCGTCAAATATATAGCGTGTTTTAGAACTACGCCGAAAAACTTCTGGAGATGAGTCCTCACAGCAAAAAAATATGAAAATTCCTTCGAAGAAATTTCGAAGCGCACGTAGTTTTATAGCTAAAGGCTCTCAGAGCTAAGGCAGTATCGCCACAAATGACATTTCATCTAGACAAATGACATCCTATCTAGATTTACGTTTCAAAACATGTTCATGCGGCACCCCATCAATACTCAATCCTACATCCTCAAGTGGATGTAATGGGTACATCTTTGAGTGTGATTTGGTTATCCGCCATTGCTTACGTCATTATTTGCAGGGATATGACGTCATTTGTGACGATACCGCCGATCACCTATTCCTATACGTCCGAAACTATTCGTTTCGCATTTTCTTCAAAGGAACTGTCTTCAACTGTTTTTTTTTTTTTTTAAGGAATCACCCTCAAATTTGTGTGTGTATAGTGTTAAAGCACGCTGTGTATTATATATCTATGTATTGTTCAGTCGTCAATAACAGAGGGTTGATTTATAGCTAGTTAAACCGTTGAAACTCCTCAACAAGATATATATTTTGAGCTAAGATTTACGTACATCAATAATTAAATTCACTTAGACAAAAGAGGAAGTTTTAAGTATTTTGAATTCGAATTTAACATTTTTTAAGCTATAAGCTCGAATGCTTAATATTTTAGAATTGAAAGTTGCATACAATTCTTACTACTGGTGTTTATGATTTACTTATGGGTAATTGGGTTAAGGAAAGTTATTATCTAAGCCTAAATGCATACAAATCAATATGGATAGGCCACTATAGTCAGAACAATAGGTATGCATTTGTGTTTCATTTCCTTTAACACATCAAAACGAAATGGATGTTTTCAGCCAATTGCATCCCCAATCAACACTAATGTCACATACTTTTCTCACAACAAAACATTTACCTCAAAACTGACTTCAGAAACGTATTTTCGTAAACGTTTAGCTGAAAATGACACATTACTCAATCCCCTTCCTATTTAAGAAAATAAATAGAAATTCAAAATGTCGGACGTGAAGAATATACCTTCCACTCCAACAGGTAATGCTTTCCACACAGTACGGATTATTGTATATTTGCTTTCCATTTCCTTCAGCAATTAAATATATATATGGACTTTTCCATACGTTTTGGAAATCTTCCGAAAGAAGAATATATCCCAAAGCAATTGCGTTCCAGAAGCCAAAATTTGCCAGTGCACTTACTTTAAAATTCTAATCATGACCGAAGAAAATAACTTCCTGGCCCATTACTATGTTGCTTGTTAGATGCATGTATATCGGGTAGTCTTCTAGTGCTGAGTCCAGCAAATATGGATGGTTGCGGGAGTAGTTAATTCTCAGGTCACTTTGGTGCTGTTTTACAATATTTGTTAGCATCAATATTTGCTTTTAACACAGGGTAGTTGCTATTAACCAATGGTGGATACATTTTACATATAAGTCATTGCAATTCGTCAATTTCTACGTAGTGTGTGATAATGGTAATCGTTTTATCAGGAGGAAAGAACTTGTGATATTGGCAACAAGCACTGCTGTGTCACACTAACAAAAGCACTTTTCATTCGTCAACTTTGGTTTCGGAAAGTGTTTGGGGGATTTCCCTAACGTCCAACCACCACCCAAGTTGTTTGTGATTATCATGCAAATTCACATCTCAAGACACGTCAAAATAGGGACAGATCATTGCATACGTCAATCTGATATTTTTTTTGATACTTCATCAGTTCATGTGCTACTCAGTCTTCCATTTTTCCCACTTCTCTTATTTGCTATAAATAGTCCAAGACGGTTAAACTGGAAACGTGAAAGAATCGGGCAAACTTCCTGACTATGGTCCGTGCATTTGCCTCCACACATAATTTAAAATGTCGTTAACCACCTATGACATACGTCGTTATCTTCTTCTTCTTGGAAACTATGGTGCCAGTGACGCACTGTTCGTTCTGAAGTAGAGTTTACGTCGTCACTATATTAGGATCTATTTTGTGCCCCTGTATATTCTAGTTTGAACTCATACAACCAAATTACGCATAAATCACTTTCTTTTAATATGTTAAACATAGCACTCTAAAATGTTCTATGGCACATTCAGCTACATTTCATATGGCCTGAAGGTTGTCGGTTGCTCTCATCTTTAATGAGTATTACTCACAGGTTTATTGGTCCGTTCAATAAGAGGCAGAAAGAAATGTGAAAATTGTGGATTTCGGTAATATTTTCCCGATAAAATTGGAATTGATATGATTATAATGTGTAAGTCTACATAATTCTCCTAATATCAAAGAAATTCTAACATGTTTACTTATGAATGTGTTTCCATAAATTTAATAAAAGAAAACATAAATTTTCACGTTTAAAAAAATTGTTGGGTTGTACGAAAAAAATTAGAATTTTAAATGTTAAAATTGATAGAACTGAATATCAACTAGAATGGAATACTTTACATTTTCACAGCATGCGAATGCGCTACCATAATGTTTTAAACTTGGTTTTGTGTATTTGTTTAAAACGAGAATATTTGTTGTATTATAAATAAAATCGCTAACGTGAAAATATACAAAAATAAACTATAAGAACTTAATGTGTATGAACAAGTCTTTGACGAAATATTTGTCTGCGTAGAAGATAGATGTTTCATCATATTGGGATGAACAGAAAAGTATTTACATTTTATATTGAAACCATATATATTTTTTTTAGAATAGAACTTGACATATTATTATGTGCATTTCTATATGAAATTGGAATATCTTGTTCTGTTTCTAATTTAGTTTAGACCATTCTAATTTCACTCTAAAGATAATTGGTCGGAACAATTACAGTTAAAAGGTCATTCGAATATCACTTAAATTGACGAATTTCTGTTTAGTTATACGCATACGAGGTGTCCACAGTATTGACAATTACCTGACGTGCATAGTTATTGAATTCATTTCCAATATTATCTTTACTCTGACATATTAGATATTTTTGTACTACATTAATCTGGCCTCAGCCTTAGATGCCTAAAGGCCAGAAATAAAATTCAAATTCTACTAGATTAAACGTTGGTTAAATTGGACATTAAGGGTCAGTTCTACAATCGACCGCTAAACTTCTAGTCAGCGCTACGTTGAGACCAAGTCTGATTTTGGCCAATCAGAGTACGCAAAATGGGAGTTGGCCTCAACTTAGCGCTGACTAGAAGTTTAGCGGTTGATTGTAGAACTGACCCTAAATAGTATAAGGCTACGGCGACGGGTTATGAACTCTAGATATATTTAAACAAACTGATGAACTGGTTGTAAATGTGTAGCAAGACACCATCATAAAATACTGGTTGTTCTGAGTCCCTTCGTAAGGTGTAATGATGTACTGTCCTATAGCGTGAACGATGACCTTTTTCCAGTGATGGGTAATATTGAAAATTAATACGAGTCAACATAAATACGAAATCTCAGCAAACGAAACACTGATTGATTTTGAATTGTAATAACTCAGTCAATAAAGCGAAACAAGAAGTAATAATGAACCAGAATAAGATCCATTACATGACGAATTCCTTAACCCAATTCCTTTCGTCTTAATAAAGTAATAGCTTAGTTTGATTATGATATTTGAACATCTGGTGTAATTATAATCATACAAACGTCATCAGATTTTATATTCAATCAGAAAGGTCAGTTTGATAACTAAATAAACGAGGTATATATTGAAAACAACAAAAATCTAAATGTTTTTTTGTATTTTTTGTATAATTTTTATAATTAAAAAATAATCCCAAATACAGTATATAAGGTAGAAGTTTTGAAGCCACGTACCAAAGCATTTGGTTCACCGTGTTTGTGTAGTTTTATTATAAGTATAAATAGATCCTGCAAAGCTCATAAAAATAACATTTTATGAGAATATCTGACGTCATGAAGAGAATTAACGTTGGATGCTGAAAATGCCTCTGGAAACAGTAACATTTTTCTGGTAGGGGGGGGGCTCAGTTTTTTTCTCACCCCCTACCTCTTCGGGCACAGTAATAATGACCGTTGTTACAAACCTACGTATTACATGCATAAAGCTTGCTCCCTGTTCGAGTGCAGAAGAGTTTTCACATAAAATATGGGAGGGGTTTTTGAAGCGTTAGGTCATTTTACGTCCTTGCTGTATACGACATATAATCAAAAAGATATTATCTTCACTTCTGTGTCCGTGACAATAAGGGCCGGAGTGCAGGAAGGTGCTCTTAGGCATAATGCTTGAAGGTGGAAGGCGGTAGATAGGAGAGAACAAAACGAATCACAATTTGGGAATGAAATGTGATCACTAAAAAACGAACAAAATTCCTCTTACGTAGAACCAGACGAGATTAATATAAACAAAAATACTTAATTTCCTTTGACTCAATTGAAATTTACTTTCAATGTAAATACAAAATGATTTATATATTTGTTTTTGGTTATTAGATTAATAAATACACTAATTAAATAGTTTATATGATCAATAACTCAAACAAGTATGATTTACCTACATATTGTCTCACATGTTTCAACAAAGGCATTCAAGTATAATGTTTGAATTGCCACTAAATTACGTCAAACAACAAAATCTTTAATTCAATAGCCTTGACATTTTCAGTTTTAAAGAATTCAATGTATGGTAGAAAGAATTTAAGTAAAACTTAGTACTTTAGCAATGTAGTTTCATTCCTAGTCACTATACCAATGATTTTTCTGTGCATTTTTCAACATGTCAACACACTCCGCCTATGCAAAAATAAATGATCATCGAATTTTATATCAGTTTCAAAGTGGTAATAGTATTTATAATTTGATGTTAGACAACCGTACGGCACGCAGCTTTAAGCCGTGAGATAATTCTAAAATACAGCTTTTTATCAGATGTGGTTCTTAAAGCCGCAATACATATGGTATCTGATTAGACCCTAGTGAAACACTGTGATTTGGTTTGAAATTAATAAGAACCAAACTATTCGTTGATACCAGGTCTTCTGGAAGTACTAAATGCATTTACGTTATACGTTAATGTTTGCGTAAAAGGAGTTCCTAATGTCAATACATCTGTAGAGCTATTTGTTTCATAGTGTCTCAAAAATCCAAACCATATTAGTAAATATCCGGCATAGGAGAAAAGAGAAATATATCCTATTGCACGTATTGATATATTTTTGATTTGTGTGCTTTTGTCAATTGTGTTTAGTAGTCGTTCTTACCGGTAAGTTAATTGGGGGGAAATGATTGTGTCAACGGAATATTTCTAGATCAAACACCCTTCGTGATATCTAGAAGAGATCAAGATATATTTTGCTTACAGTAAATACATTTTGCCGTTCAAATTTGTTCTCGTCTTGAGAACCAAGTAAAATTTAGTATTGAATGCACTGCAAATTTACATGAAATAAGGCTAAACTTTATTCCCGTTCTACAATATCTGAGACATAAGATACATCTTATCCGAATGTTTTATATAAACAGGAGCGGATAACATAATCTAGTGAAGTATTACTACTGACAACTGAACAGAGAATTAGCGGTCTCCACTCGCAGTCTACGTGTTTCTTTCTGGTTATTGGAAAACATTAACTCACTGATAGAGGTCTCTAAAGAAAATAGAGTACTTTACTCAAGTTTTCGACAAAATATATTCCTTGATTAGTACATAAGCTGTTCCTGTTAATTGACAATAACTGGAGTGTTTACGTTTTGCAGGCCTCGCCTGAAGTTCACAATGTTATTTTCAAAGCCATATATTCTATTAAAGTACCCACCAAAGTTCTTCCTTGTAGGGCTTTATGTGTTACCGTACATTGCTTGAGTGGAGTGACTTTAGTAACGTATTCTACAAATGCAAAAGTTATTTGAAAGCTTGAAATCACGAAGTAAGTGTTAATAGTGAACAATATAATCTAGTTAGGAAGTGATTGAAGTCTGGTTCATTCATTAAAGCTAAAATTGCTGATTTTCTTAAATCAAGATCGTAGAAAATTAAAATTATTTATGTATAATTGTGCTAAATAGTTCGCTTTATAAAGTATAAAAATTGAGATTGAGTCATTCCAGTAACTTTCAATTGCGAGGTTAAGTTGTGTAATAATTTTTAAAAGTGATTTGTCTCACCTATTATGGGCATAGCAAAGAACGGTCGAAATTATTTCAGCAGTGGAGTTAAATTAGTTTGACATAACTATTTGAAAGTTTGATATAGTTCTGAAGATAAATTGTGTTACGTGAGAAGTGAATCAATACCGAGTTTGTGCCTAAAATTGTGTGTACTTTGATAAGGGCCATTTCAAATGATTTTTACAATTTTAAATGTTTGTTTTTAGGTTGAGATTGATCAGTTTTGAATCTTGTTAGTGTTAGTTGAAGTTATTCCAAGTTCGTATATTTTCTGAATGAGTGATTGCAAGGATGATTTTGAGTAAGCTGTTAAGAATTGGTCTTATTTTAAGTTAGGAAGAGGTTTAATTGTAACAGTAAGTTGTTTTTATTTGGAAGTACCATTCGGAACTTCGTGAAGTCAAGTTAGGTTAGGTTTTGCTTCAAGTCTTAGGGTGTTCGTATTTGGGAATGTTTGCTAATTTTGGAGAGAGTAATTTGTCATTCTCTTGGTGTGTGTGTGGAGATCATTAAAAATAAATTCGGTTCTTTATACTTTGTTTTTTTGTGAATTTGAGAGTGACTGCAGAGGGACAGGCTTTTTTGGTCAAAAATAAGATTAGGTTTGAATGTTCGAGTTCTGGATTTTTCGATTATGTGACAGTATCTGATAGTCTGTATCATTCATAGTTGAAAGGTTTTGAATAGTGTGGTGTGTGAGTGAAATAAGTTTGGTTAGGTTACAGTCAAACGTAATCCTAATCGTGAAGAATTGTTGCGTGCTACTGGGGTTTGTTTTGAAGCTTGAATTTCTGAATGGAACTGTACACCTATAACTCCTTTGTGATTTGGTTGTAGATATTGGAAATTTAACTAAAAAAGGATTTAAATAAAAACTAAAACTTAGAAGAATAAATTAAATTATAGATGATAAGTTAACGGTGGTCGAAGTTGGAGTTGATTTTCAACTGTAAAATTACTAAATCAAAATTAACTGAAACCCTGTGATAATAAAGAGACTAGTAGTGTTGAGGCACATAAAGCACTTTTAAATAATGTTTGGGCTTTTTCAGTAAACTTTGATTTTTGGTGAATTCTCTCCTCCCCTTCCCCCCACCTCAAAAACAAAATCCAAAGTTCACTTTTTGGTTAGAAGCTGTTGGAAATTTGGAGCCATTAGTAAGGATAACTTCCCTACTTGTTTTCCAGAATCCTCCTATTAGATGTTTAGTTGGAGGATCGTGAATTTACTGTATGGCACCTTGATCCGACTTTGGATATAACAATATTTACTTAATTTGTATTTAACATTCAATTATAATATACCGTTCTGTCAACACCCAGCACTTCTCTGATGTTGTATTTTAAGCATAATAAGTACTTATGTCCTGAAATGCTTGTATGAATACATATAAAACTGATTATTATTATTTTATCTAATTATTCATGCTTCAAAGAATATATCATTACATGAAAATTAATTTTCCAAAACGGCATTCAAACCGGACCTCATAATTAGAAGCCACGCCCTCTACCACTGAGCTAACATGAACACATATATTTACTTATTTCAGATAGAACTCTTTCTGAAGAAACATTACTGAATTTTTGGTGTTCAAGACAATGACATTCATATACGTTGCAAATGCTGATGTTTTTCTCTCCTTTCTCTTGTTTATTGTACTGTGAATGCGAGAACTAAATTTGTTATTTATACTTTCATTGCAAATGTGCTTTTACGTATGGAAACGTAGATGACAAAACGATCACGTGCTCAGATGTATGGATGGTTTCGAAATACTGTATCATTACGTATTTTAATAAATGGTACTTTTTTCTACACTAAATAACATTTTAACATGTCTTATTGTACTTAAAAGAGAAACAAAAACTGCACATTTTTTCCCAATTGCGAAGGTTCATCCTTCCTTCCAGGGTACGAACCTGACATCTTTGGTTTACTGTTTCCGAAGATACCCGAAGTTGGACTTAGAGAATGTTCAGTTGAAAATTGCCATAATCATTGCGGCCATCCTTTTTAGAATAGGGTGTATATGGTAAATCAAGTGTTATTGTTAACAAAAGTATTGATGGCACTCGGGGTGATATTTTGGGATATAAATCTTTCCTCTCTATACGAATTTAAATATCAATTACACAAAAGCATAAAATATATTTGTGTGTTGCACCATTTCTGCACCAAGCTCCTTATATTTATGCCCCTACTGCACCCGGTAAATTTTAGTTTTAATTTATTTATGGCCTTTAGACCTCAAACTCAAGCTGGCATACGGTGAAACAGAGGATGGTAGAAAGCAGTTTGTCAGCACCTAGTTTGTAGGTAATATCTCGGCATTTGCCTTGTGCGACTGAGGAAAAGTTTAAGGAAATGTGTGTCGTGGAAGGCGGCTACTGATATCAAAGCCAAGAATATTCAGTGTCTGAAGCGACGCTCTACAAAAGCACTACCGCTCTATGGCCGCTAGGTACGTCCTGTAAAGTCGAAACATTTTTTTCATCTTATATAATTATTTCTGAAGAATTAATTAACAAAGTTACGTATCCTCCTGTAAGCTAACTTACGTTATATTTGTTCTGAAATTACGTATTGTGTCTTTTATTATTAAAGGTAGAAACCTTCAAATAATACTGATAATATTCAGAACAATATATATATATATATATATATATATATATATATATATACTGACCTTGCTAATCAGGTTCTGTCATATAATGCGGTGATTAGATCTGAAACTGTTCTTTTAAAATTAAGCTATATGTTCCTACGTTCGTGAGTAACTACTACGTAACGCAAATTTAACTGCTTGGATTCTACGTTCAAATACAAAACTTATTACTAAATTTATCACAGTTATATTACCGTGGGCACATAAAGGTATCTTAAAATCATAGACAAATATTGTCATTTTTGGATGTCCATTTCAATTTTATTCTCAAAAACGCAATTACGCCTATAAATAAAAATATTTGAACAAACATTTAAATTTCCACGTTTTGGGATATATGATGGGGAATCTGATGATGTGCACGTCCCTTTATTAGCATTGTTAGTGTTTATCTATGCGTCATTAGTTCGTGACTCGCGACCTGCATCTGATTGTTACACAAAACAGCCAAATCACATTGTGGTTTGAGGCTCACCGGGAACTGTCACAACAAAAGTATCTTGCTGGGCAGTTGTAGTGGTAAATGTTTGTGTGAGAGTGGAACGCTACGTCTCCACTGTGTGTATGTACGTGTGTTTGTGTTGGTGTTGGTGGGTGGAGGGAGGTGATTGGCTGTGGAAATTGTTTGTATAAGTGTATCATGTTTGTTGTAACGTATACTACGTCATTAAATTATTTCAATTAGAAATAATCATATACCAACAGCTATTTATACTACTGTAAAATATAAATGCAAGAGAAAATATAATTTAGCTTTCATGTGGAATATGGATTACGATGATGCAAAATAATTATGTTGTCCATCTTTTCGATATGGCAAGTATTAACTATGCACTTATGTTGTTGAATTTTAACCTTAAGATCTCTCAACGTCAGATTGAACTCTATGGCAAATATCATCCAAAGTAATTCAACTGACTTGATTCAAATATCTGCAGTGAAAATTTACGAAAAACTGCATTTAGTTCCCTATAAAATGTAGATTTACGGACCAATCACTCACATTTAGACTTACTAAATATAGGTAACTAATTTTATCTTGTATTAAAGCTATAGGTATTAGTGCTAAACCCAAAGCATCAGGATTTGTCTAATTTTGTCAATTCATTCCAGCCTTACGGTATTCTTCCCATCCTGTTATAAAATTTACATTCTGTCAAGAAGTAGCATTTGAAGTTAACATAATCTATTCTTCTACGAATTAATCGATATACCACGTTAAAACATATTGATCGGTATAACTTTAGAGTTGATTCTAATCTGCAGCCAATAATGTCTCTTTTTATACCATTACACAACATAATGAACGTGTTGTTTGCTTTCCAAAATGCAATTGAGTGTTCCTAGCATGTTTGGTCATTATCGGTCTCAATAGCCTACTTGAGTACCTTGTTGTCTATGACTTGTATACGCCTTGTACGTGGCTCGTCACGAAGGGATTCATCGCCCTCCTTAAAGTTTTCAACCACCATTGCCCTGTCCGCTCGTTTACCACATCCATCCATCGCATGTTTCTTCCCACTGCATTAGGGAAACAATGTAAGGTTAAGTAAATGAAAAGTGCGTGAAAGGTTTAACTCTGTCTACTCTATTCGGGTGTTAAAACGTACCAAAATGCTTATAAAATATAGTTAATTTTATACTTTATAGTATGCAAGACTCAAACGATCGCCTTACCAAGATTATTTGCGATTTTCTTTCTATGATTTTATCAGGAGAAGTGCCTATAGAAATAAGGCAATTTTTTCTCCTGTGATTCTCTTATAGCACTGAAAAAGAAATGTGGAGGCATTAGACCAATCGCTATATGGAATATATGGAGAAGACTTTCATCTAAAATGATATGCGGAAGAATTAAGAATTAGCTAATTCAGCACCTTTCTCTACACCAACTTGGAGTAGGCATTCAACATGGAGCAGAAGCTACTGCTCATACTGTGCGCATACATTATTAATACCCTCAACAGAAGCCTAAAATCGTCCTAAAGATTGACTTCAAAAATGTTTTCAATGAAATAGACAGACAAACAATGCTCACAGATATCAAGGACAATTTTCCATCCATCTACCCATACGTGTTTCAAAGTTATGCTCAAGTCAGCTATTTATTTTATGATAAGGTCATGGTATTATCTCAAAGAGGACTACAGCAGGAAAACCCCTTAGGTCCTGTGTTATTTGCAATGACTCTTCAACCCATTGTCAATAATATCAATACCGACTTGAATATATGGTACAAAGACAACGGAACCATAGCCAGAGACTCGGATACATATTAAATACATTAAAGGCTATCCATAAGAAGAAAATTGGTCTTGACCTTAATTTTTCTAAATGTGAGATTAGCTTCCTGGAAACAACAATAAGACAAACACACATATTTCTCACAATGCTCAAAGAAGTGGCTCCAGGCATTCAATTAATGTCTCCGTCAATTGCTTTTCTTCTAGAAGCTGCCCACTGAAGCTCTACTGAAGCAAGGATATATTTATTAATTGGGAAAATAGCCACACTTGAGATGTATTTTTCACGTCTATCATCGATCTCTGCACACTCAGCATTTTATTTATTAAGAACTCCTTTTTTCATACCAAGGTTATTATATTTGCTGTGTTGTTCGCCTTGTAGGTGAGAAGAAGATCTAATCCAACGTTATGATAACACGATTAAATCTGGAATAGAGTCCATCCTCAATTGTTTGCTCCCGGATCACACATGGTTTCAGGCTTCTCTCCCAGTCAATTGTGGAGAATTGGGGGCATCCGTCGAGCCTTAGATTTTGCTATTCCCGCCTTCTTGGCGTCATTCTATGGTTCCCAATGCCTGATAGATCCTCTAATATCACTTCTCCAAAATGATATTAGTTCTCATCTGCGCTTGTTCGACAACTTGGTCATTATTAGTTAGTTCAGCTTTACCAGAATTTGATAATAGACCAAAGCACACTGATAATAGGGATAAACTCATTGCCAAATAACACTTCTTTTTAATTCAGTCTACAGATAATGTAGAAGACAAAGCCAGACTACTGTCCATTTCATAAAGATTGGCCCTGATTTCGCGGTTCTGTCATGACGTAACCTCAAGAGTTATATTGGATTGTCGTAACTCGTTGGAATTGTTAGAATGTTGCCTTTCTAATACTTGACAAATACAATTTTCCTTTGTAATGTGTGGTGAGAAAAACATCAAATTAACGAAAAAGTGCGACTTCTTTAGTACTTTCTTTTTGCAAACTCAATGTTCATACGAGTGTACCTCCAAAATGAGATCACGTAGAAACATTTCCTGTGCACGACATGTAGATGCATCTATTGGCTGTAATTTGTGAGAATCTTAATTCTCTTTATTTAACTTTGCTCGTAATTATGTAAAAACCGATATTATGCTATCTCTGAATTGCCGCGGTGTATTATCAATTTAGAAAAACGAGTAGAAAGATTCTGAAGTACTCTTTACAATCAGTTTGTTTTTATTTGTGTTCACATATAAACAATAACTGATTTGACATTGTAAAGTTAGCTGTTGTTCCCCCTTCTCTATCGCAATTGATGGGCAGTGACAACGTTGGCACAGCACCTCCCGCGTTTTTACCCTATTCGCTGTAGCTATACAGTGAGAGAGAGTTGTTTTCCGATTTGTTTGTATTTGTTTAAGTGCTGATTTAGCTATTGGAGTGTTAGTGATTAGCTTGTTTGAAATACATATCTACGTTTGCAACATGCCTCCTTTGCGAAGTTCTGAAAAGTCCATGGTTATTAAAGCTCAAACTTACAGTATTTTGATGCAGAGAAAGAGCAGAGTGTAAATAATTTCATGTCTCAACCAGTGAACCGTACTGCCAAGTCTCTTGATGTTAGTGAGCGAACAGTGAAACGCGTTACAAAGGAACAGCGTGAAAGTGGGAATTTTTCTTTATTATATATCTTTCTTTATTATATACTCCACCTATACTGTTTATTTTTTAGGCGTGACCAAGACCGTGAGTGTTACTGCCACAACTCGAAATATACGACGCCGAAATCTTCCTAATATTAATAATAACTATGAAAATAGTCTCATGTCACCAGAAAAGACAAAATACCATCACTGAAAGGCTATTCTGAGAGAATTTCGTGTTTGAAGTATTAAATAGGATAAAAGCATTAAAATATTTTAAAACTCCCAAATATGAACTTCCGTAGTTCTCAAGGAATCTCACGAATTACGATATCGGTATGTTCAAACCACATGAACTAGATTAAATCACCGGGTTCAAATTGGGCCACCAGGTCAATTGGGTCAAGATTCGAGCATCAGGTCGCCGAGTCACAGTTAGCCTAGTCACTTGGGTGAAGATCGACTTTTGGATCAAGACTTCGTCAAGTTTCGGACCATGTCTCCGGGCCATGTATGTTCGGGTCACATTTCATCTCTGCCGTCTACCTCGTGATGGTAGAGTAGTTCGTTATGTTGTTCCTTGAAAAAATCGGTAATAGTGTTTTCAAGGACAAAGAATTTTTGAAATTTGTTTGTTGCTTTTAGGCAGCTTTTGCTCAGGCCGGGATAAGGAAGGGGAGACGTGAGGAGGAGTCAGTCGTGGCCTAGTTTGAAGATACCTTCCCGGCATTCGCCTAGTATAACAGAAAATTCAAACTTCAATCAGCATGGGTAGTCGCGTGGTGCGAAGTACGAACCAGCAGACCTGCTCATTGCCGTTCCGAAGTCTGCGACGTTACCAGCAGTAGTTCGGACCTTGTTACAAAATGAGAACTGAAACACAAAGTGTTGTGAAGTGCGTGCTGAAATACAAATCGCTATCAAAATTCAATTTACGAATGTTGATAAAAGTTGAACGAATCTTGGTCTTAGTAATAGTAGTAGTCAGAAGTTCTATTTGGGAGAAGATCATGGGCTTCAGGGGGTCCAAGGTGTGTCTGGGAATGAAATGTATATTAAATACATATAATTACGCCTAAAGTTACACTAATTCTATCTAAAACTCTTAATTTAGCGAGCTTCAGACCCCACGGATCTACCCTCTAATACGTTCCTGGTAATAGTAGTAGTAGTTGTTGCTGCTGTGTCGATAAATAACAGTTGAGGTGTTTTCCTACGTACTCTCGTGCACAAACGTTTTAAAATGTTTATTAAAAGTTAGTTTTGAGTTTTTTAAAATCAATCTTCCGGAATTTTACACTGTAAAATTGACAAGCCTAATTATTATTCCTATTTCTACGATGTATTGAGATATTCGTGAACTTACACAACTAAAACTCTGTTCTTACTATTATAATATTTTATTTCTTTATTGCAAAGTGTGCTCCGCGCTCGGTTTTATCTCGCAACACAGTACGAAACGGGCTTCACAGCGTTGCCGCCCTTTCAGTGATTTTAAAGTGTTTATTTATATTTTGCAACATGGCTTTCCGCTTACCGTACATAACATTTTAGGCTAACGCAATTTCTTTTAAGCTCAATACTATAAACGCTAGAACCCTCTTCGGTAAAAGCTATAAATGTATTTAACATTAGTTCCAAACTTTCGAACTGTGTTTTGTACGTTTCTCCTAACAATTCCAACGAGGTACGACAATCCAATATAACTCTTTAGGTTAGGTCATGGCAGAACCGTGAAGTCAGGGGCCAGTCTTTATGAAATGGATAGTAATTGCCGCTTTTTCCTTCGACGCAGGTGCTTGGTTCAAAGCTCTACATTCGCCCCCTCTCGCCTACACTTAAGTAACGAATGTTTCTGAATAGCGATTGCAATTCGCTTGGGATTCTGAAAGTCACAAATGTCAGGCATTTAAAAATGAAGTAAATTAAAAAGGGGTTACATGGTCTTTCTTGTTTCAAAAGCGCAGGTAGATACACTCGTCATTTTAATGTTAATGACATTATAATGAGAGCACTAATCTCAGCTGACATACCGGCAATAAGAGAACCAATTGGATGTAACGGAACAGACGGTAAAAGACCAGATGGGGTGACTCTGTTACCTTGGAAGAGAGGTAAGCCGGTAATGTAGGCCTTCACTTGCTCAGATACATTCGCTGCTTTCAATCTCCCGTTTTCCTCAATCCAGGCGGGAAACATCGCAAGTTGAAAAGAAAAGGAATAAAAGAGAAAATACAGTAATCTTACAGAGAAGTGCCATTTTATAACCATTGCCATCGAATCCAGAGGTTCATGGGGAAAAGAAGGCCTCAACTTCATAAAGGAAATAGGTAAGCGTATTACACAGTTATCTGATGATGGTAGAGCAAGTACCTTCCTAATTCAAAAAATAAGAATGGCAGTTCAAAGAGGTAATGTTGCTTCAATCCAGGGAGCCATACCCAAAGGCAAGGAATTAGATGAGATATTTCTACTGTAATTTTGATTTATTTGACGGAATGTTTGTCACTTTCCATAAGTATAAGTAGATAACTGTTAGTATGAAGTCTACCGTTGTAGCAGATGAAAGTTTCCTGAAGGAGCTAGGCCATACATGAAGATGGAAGAGGCAGGAGTTTCTGATAGCCTGTTAATGGATTTTTCGGGAAATGAGAAAACAGTTCGTGTCTACTTTTTCAATGATTTTGAAATTACGCGTATATTTGATGA
>JAGDQP010000397.1:121204-168588 GCA_022664845.1 Lepisma saccharinum
AAATTAACATATATATATATATATATATATATATATATGTTAATTTAATTCTGGCAAAAAGATACCAGCTGAATTCTCTCCAGGGTTAGCAATTATAAGGATTACGGTTATTTAAGAAATTAAATCATAAAAATTTTGATGTAATAGCAATTTGTTTAATCATCTCTAATCTCTTTCAAGGCGTAAGCACTAGATTTGCAAATAACTTACGACCTGAAAACACCGATATTCTACTTGGTTCGCCTTGTATTATAGGCAAACCTTTTCATTCATCTGCTGTCTGGGTTGCATAACATGCAGTGACTGACATAATGATGTGCAATCCAGGGTTCCCACCTTTCTGCTCAAGAAAATCGGAACTGGCTCTGTATCGGGGGTCTGAGTATATAAAAAGGGTCTACATACAACATTCGGCCGCTCGAATTAAGCGGATTTTTTAATATTTCCATAGTGGAAAGAAGGACCACTGTTTTAAAGATAATTTTCATCGGAGAAACGATGAACAATTACTGCTGTAAAGATGATGTGAAGCAATAGCGTAACTAGAATTTATCCCCCCTCCCCCATTACAACGACTTTTAGGTTCTTTGTCTAGGGCCCTGCTAGCAACATCTCTCCCATACGATTTCAGCAAATTATTGCTTCGTGTATCAAACACCAACTATGCAGAACAGTGTTGTCAGATTTCTAAAATGCTGATGCTCTCCAGACTGCATAAAATTATCATAATCGAAAATTCCAACTGTAAAAAAAATCCTTTCCTTTTCGCAACTCTGAGAAAGTTTTCAAATCAAACTTTGAAACGACTTCTCTTATGATGACTGATGGGTTCGCCATTAACTCATTTTTCACATTTATATGGCGCATGGACGCCTGGACCACCCGCAACGTGCGCTCTCACGTCATAGTAGCTACCCGCAGGTTACATAAAAGCTCCTTTCGATGGAAATGTAATCTTTTTAGATGGATTTCCGATCGTTGTCCATCGAATTTTGTTACTATTTTAAAATGAGATTTTTCATCTTTTCAAAATGAAAACTACGTAAAACAAATGTTGAAAATGCAAATAAAGTAGTAAGAATAAGTATTAATTATTTGTAAGTAATAATAGAAAAGAGTCATGTTCATGTGAATAAAAAATAAAAAAAAACTTCATCTCGCCGGAAATTGAACCCGAACGTACTGCTATCGAGCCAACGCACTAACACCTACACCTACGCAACCGCAAGATTATACATTCTAACGGGTCTTTATTGGCCTGTCCAGTATTTGAGAACAACATTACAAGATGTTTATCGTGCATATCTTCCTCCTGACGTCTTTTGGCATATTGTTGTCTTGAGAAAAGTTATCAGGGTTTCTGTTGTGATTTCTAACTAGACGCGATTAACTTTGCAACAAAGCTTCGCGGTGAACGATGGTGAAAGACTTGAGTGGTATTCATGTTGCATTGTGAACCACTCAAAAATAATAAGAAATAGCTCTTTCCATTTTTAGGAATAAATGATTTTCGTAAAGCATCGTAATCCCATTTCAAATGTTCACATTTTGTATCCAAAACGAGAGCGATTCGTCGGAAATTACTCTTTGCAATTTATTTTTAATGAAAACACCTTATATAAAACAGAGTGAAAAGTTTTGCTCTTTTGTTTAGTGTTTTCTGTAGAAGGTCTGGGGGTATTTCAAGGATTACTCTTTTTTTACCATTTATATTTTTTAATCAGTTTTAGGGACAACCTGGACAATTGAAGTTAAAATTTACTACCAATAAGGCTAGAATAAATTGTATATTCTTTCTCATTAATTACATTTAACCGTGCAACTTTTAGTCACGTTTTAAAAATTCTCCTCCACACCATCAATAAGTTAATAGGTTCCGAGAGCATAACCATAAGAAACGTTTATAATTTATTCATAAAATTATAATTTTACTGTGTCTTTCACAAGTAATATTAAGTGTTGCTTATACGGTCAAAAATATCAAAGAATAAAATGTAATTTATGTTTCAACTCTGAACGGTGAAAATCGGGACAATGTGCGTCTCGACGGACACTGAATCGGGACGGGTGCCTTGGTGCAACCGCTAAAAGCAATGTTTTCTACATATACTCAAAAATTGGAAAAATAATCAAATTTAAGTTGCACAACTCTGTAAGAAATTGTATTTTGTTGTATTCTTTTCCTGCAATGTTTCCATTGTTATAACAAAAACATGATACTTTCTCATGGAGAAAATCAACATTGCCAGTTCCTATATGCATTTTGAGATTTGTCTATTTTTCTGACAACTGGTTACCGCCCAATTACTGTGCTTCTTAACGTTTTTACTACTCTCAAGTATTATATCTACAGAGCCCTCTTATTTTCCACATTTTAAACATTATAACTATTGTAATTCTGATACAAATTATCTTAGTTTTTGTATGTACTATTGAGTGTCAATGTTATACTCAATCTTTTGTAACTTTTCAAATTAAAATAAAATGCAGTTTAATTTTAAAATTTGCCTAAAGGTCTTCAATAAAATTCAAAATTCCTATTGAAAAAGTGGGATTTTAATTTAAAAATTATATTTAACAACCTATTAAACTTCTCTCCTCGATATTCAAAATTTACGGTCAGCAAGGTGAGTGGTAACGCTTCGTGCCTTGTATTTTATGGATCCTGGGTTAGATTCTCAGCGGAGCACAAGTGGTTCAGTGTTAACTGTAAATTATAGGTCCCGTCCGTTAACTGTAAACTCAGCAATGTATGCAGTGTTAGCTCTGTGAAGTTGGAACCCCAAAATGAAACCCAACAAAAAACTTATAAGAAGTTTTGCGCTTTTTTTGCGTCACCAATAAAACGTTTTGCGATCGACCGAAAATAAAGTTACAAGCAAAATTCAAGTCGGGTTCCAACTTCCCGTTGGAACCCGACAACCGAGCTCAGAGTTCGGACCTATGCCATTTCATCACTTGAGGTTTGCGCTATTTTGCGCCACCAGTAAATAGTTTTGCGCTCGACCTAAAATAAAGTTATAGGCAAAATTCAACCTGGGTTACAGATTAAAGAAAGCTGGAACCCCACAGTTAAATTCAGAGTTCAGAATTCGTACCTATGCCATATTATCACTTGAGCTGTACGCATTTTTGCTCCACCAACAAAAAGTTTTGCGCTCGACCCAAACTAATGTTATAGGCAAAATTCAACACGGGGTCAAAATTAAAGAAAGTTGGAACCAGACAGTTAAATTCATAGTTCAGAGTTTGTACCTATGCCATATTACCACTTGAGTTTTACGCTATTTCAAGCATATTAATTACATAAATATTTTCGTTGAGCATTGGGTTTAGATGGGCTTGCCAGCTCTAATTCTCTTAAAAACCGTATGTTTCAAATTATTTTAGTTTGATTTTTTATTATGTTTATGAGACATTATGAGACAAAAGAAAACTTCATTTTGTGTTTTTTCATTTAAATAAAATTAGGCAAAATAAGGTATTTGAATTAGAATGTCATCAAATTTCATTATTATTTGAGTCACCGTGTGAAGAAAAACGATTTAATACTGACACAAAAAACTTGGGTAATGATATGACAAAGGAGAAACTCTGAAGAAAGTTTTTGGCTTCTAGCCTAAAGATGAAGCGCCGGTTGAATTTTGGTTATGACTTGAGTATAGGTCGACCACAATCCTCTTTATTGTTGGCACAAAAAAGCGCAACATTCAAGTGATAGTGTAGTATTAGTACGAACTCTGAATTTGCATGTCAGGTTCCAGCTTTCTTTAATTTGGACCCCGCGTTGAATTTTGCCTATAACTTTAGTTTGGGTCGAGCGCAAAATTTTTTATTGGTGGCGCAAAACTTCTGATAAGTTTTTTTTGGTCGGGTTCCATTTTCGGGTTCCAACTTCACAGAGGTTACAGTTTTCCTTTACAAAAAAGAAGAAGAAGAATACCATAATTTGTCAAATACTCTGAAGGGAACAGTTTAGCAATTTGCCTAATGCTCTGTACCCGTAACGAACTACCAATATTTATGTATATGGTTAAAGTGTTCGGAGCATTCTCAAAAATATGATAGCCCTAGTATAAGTCTAATAATTGGATATTTTTACTTTGAAAGACTTATTATTACAGTCTTGCAAACAATGAAATTCAAGCTGGTGTGGTGGCGTTACTGCGTATATTTCTTTAAACTAAGCATATTATACTCTAAATAGCAATCGTGGTATATTTTGGTGTCCATTAGGAATGGGGAAAGCAGGTAAGTTATTTAGTATTTTGTACACCGGATTCTCAGGTAGTAACTTGAAATGTTTACTATTCATATGAAAATATTAAATCTTAACGATATATTTGTTTAGTTATTCACTTCACTGATACATGGGTTTTCCTATGAATTTTTAGCAAGAATAATAAAAAACTAGTACTGAATTCTTCTTGAAATGTTACATAGAACCATTGGTAACAACGAGTTAGCGTAGCGACGTTTATATTTTAGATAGGCCTATCAGGAAGTTTGTAAGCTGAAAATGTGTTTCTAATGGATCAATAGTCTGTAACTGTAGCACATTTTCCTTGTAATATTGAGTTGATGCGAGTGAAATGAAATGACGCCTGGTAGGAAACGTACTCAGCAACACAACACAAGTTTCTACTAAGGTCACGCGTATAACGCAACGAACTCTTTATACGTCCATCAAACAGGCTGGGGTAGCGAGACACTCAAGAGGCAGTTATCGTATGAACGAGTTGTGTGAAAGCGCACCATAAAGAACTCACAACTGCGAGTGTTTTTTTTTTATGAATTCAAACTGGGGTATTCTGCTCAAGAATCCGCAAAAAATATTAACACTGCATTTGGGACAGAAATTGCGAATGAATGCTATTCGTCGTTGGTTTGTCAAATTTCATTCCGGTGACACAACATTGCAAAATAAGCCCTGTGGGCTCCAACCAACATCATGTTCTCATAAGCTCCTCAGGAACACCGTGGAAGCGGACCATCGGAAAAGTGTTGGTGTTATTGGAGACAAGTTAGGCACCGATCGCACTGTCACTCGGTGGCTCCGTGCGATCGGTAAGGTGAAATAGTTGGACTCATGGGTGCCATATGTGTTGACATCGGTCAACAAGAATCGCCGTCTGGGTGTAAAATATAAGCGGGAAGATTTTTTTTCATTTGATTGTCACTTCAGATAAGAAAATAAAATAAAAATACTTTTTAAAAACATGCTTATCTTAAAAAAACAACAACAAATAAATCAATTTGTGCAAAAAATAAAAAATAATTTTGTTTTCAAGAAAATTACTTTTTTAAAAAAATCCTACTCGTGCATGAATATAAATAAAAGCATTGAATGCCCCAATTGAAGAATCTATAAAATGATTTTATATGCCTTTCGTTTTAGTTATGTATAAATATAATTTTTAATCAGTAATTTTCTTCAGAACAAATTTATTTTCTACTTTTTAGTCGAAATTTTAACACAAAAGTATGTTTTTAAAATGTTTTTATTTTTATTTTTTCTAGTTATTTCGGTGTCCCGATACTTTTTCCTTACCCTATATATTATAATCTAATGTTTTGTCATCCAAATCCCAATGTATTCTGCAACCAATCAAATGCAACACAGTTGCAGGTTAGTTGTATTTTAGGATAAAGAAATTCATATTAAAATATGGTTTAGAAATATATAAGTATATAGAAATATAATAAAATAGCAATGGAATATTATATTTTTACGCGGATTAGGTCGCTCTGCAAAATTTGATCACGTTATGACGTCAGGATATGAATTAAATTAACGTTGCAAGATTTCAGGGCACGGCTGAACCATGGTGAGTTAAACAAAAGCATGTAAAAATGGATCTGATATGATAATCGTAAACGGTCAAGTGGTTGGATCGTGATGAACGTCTAGGACAGTGTCCTAAACCAGCTCAACACAACGCATGGTGTTGTTGCTGGTATAGTAGTGGGAGTATCCTTATGTCTTTCTCAGGAGAGGTTAATAGTTACAATGCTCAACTCCATGAAAAACAGCGCAAACTTTCCCCAAGCATCCAGCAATGGTCAAAGAACATTGTGTCATCATGTTGCATGGCGATGCTCTCCCACACGTTGCAAAAGGAACGGTGCAGGCTGTCCACCATTTGTAGTATGAAACCCTTCCTCACCCGCCGTATTCCCCTGATCTCTCTCCCACTGACTACTACTTCTTCAACTATCTCGATCACTTCTTGATACGGAAGACTTTTTCTGATGATCGGGAGATACCACATGCAGTTGAGGATGTCTTCACCTCGCAGACTCCAGGCTTCTTTCGCCAAGAAATCCAATTATTGGCTGAGCGATGGCAACAGTGTGTGGGTGCAGATGGCAACTACTTTGATTAACCAAGTAATGCAGTATTTTTTACCTTTAGGCATGACGTACCTGGAGTGGACATTTCATTCGCCCCAACCCATTACAATATATATCACCATGTAATCCATAATGTAACAGTAGATCACTAGATGGGGCAAAGCGTTATTTGGAATTTGCTGTGTTTAAACCATATATATTTTACTTGATTGCTTGTTATTAAGCAATAAACTTTACATGTGCAGATAAAGGACCAATATTTATAACAGTAGTAAATATAGAGTCCAGCATAAACAAATAATGGTTGTAAGTACAACTAGCTCCTAATTGTGTTGCTGCAATTCAGTCATTATTAGCAACAAGTAAACATACGTTGTCATGTACAATAAGTGTATAATGCAAAACATTACTTTTAACCTTTAATTCCTTTTCTATAGTTGCACGACTGCGATCGTGCTCTCAACAAGGACCAGCGTCGGGGCGTTCCTCTTTGCATGCAACAACCGTACGTAAACTTAGGCAGGACTGTGGAAATGGTGTCATAGATTATTCAAGCAAATAGCAACAAATTAAAACAAATTCCCTTAAGGCAAAGGCAAAAGCGCTGCGGTTAATTTTCGGGTTAATGACGTCCACAGATGTAGAAACTCACTAACAGACCACGAGATGGAGCTCTTGTCGACTTGATAAAACGAAAGGAGTTCTCTTGCCGGGCACTCAGAGTGATAAATGGACTTCAATGATCAGCATACAAATTAACCCTTGGTTTCGAAGTTTTGCATCTTTTCCCTAAAACTGGCAATTAGACGGAATCTTTTCCCCCTTCTCTCTAAGTTGCTTTGTGATGGAACAAAAGTTTGGAGAAGGAACAGGCCTGAAAGCAAGGAAAGGAAACTCATTCCTAAATCTGTTCAGCGTTGCTAACTATTACCAAATAATGTAATGTTTTCGAGACATTGTTTTGCATTGTTTAGCAAAGTATAATGCATTTACAGGAGAATAAACCAGACAAAATAAATCACAATAGTCCAGTATCAATATATATGAAAACCACAAACCAGTTAAAAATAATAGAGCGGCCATAGCTCAGTGGCGGACCGTTCGCTTTGTATTTCCGAGATCCTGAGTTCACTCTCAGAGACCGACCATCCATTCTTAATAAGAATATTCTAGGATTTTTCATCAAACCAGGAAAATGTCGGGTTGGTACGTTCAACTTAGCTCCTGGCCAACCCTATTCCGCATTCTTTACCCTTCCCGAGCATGACCTGAGCCTTAAGTGGCTAAAGGCTACAAATAAATTCAATTTAATTACGGTTTAAAATAGTGTGCAAAGAACACAAAAACCGTACTCTTTCTTCTTTCTGGTGTTGAGAATCTTCCTGCATATATATTTTACGAGCAAAATCTTGCATTATGGTTTTAGAGCATTTTTTTTTGCATTAAAGAAATGGTAAAAAAACTCTGACCCTAAGATATCACTATTCACATTTTTTCGTTAGCTGATGTAGAATGTGACAAGTGTATTTAAAGACGTGATATGTAGTTTTTTTCTTAACAGTTGTTTATTATAACTGTCCAGTGTCTACACACTTAAATATTATATCAGCATTGTATTTCCTGAAAACTATCTTTATATTGTTTGCCTCCTGGATATCACATATTAAAATTATCCATGCACTTCCTTGGCCTTAAGGTAAACTTTGGTAAACTTTATTTTATATGGGCCACTTTAGTAACTATGTACTTCGGCCCGTCACGATGATATGAGTGTAATGCAGTTTAAAATCTACAAATATTCATGTTCCAGGATAGATCCGAACCCAAAATCTCATGAACTGAGAAACATTGCCCTATCCCACATGGCCACCGAGGTCGGCTCAACCTTAAGAAAATCGGAGAGAGCTATCGTTAAGTTCCAGTAACGATATCTTGAGCTAGAGAGCTAAGACCCGAAATTTATCTGTTTTGACTGATGGATCCAGATCAGAAGGGTCTACTGGATGCACTTTTATTCTAAACGGGGTGAGTCCACCAATTCCTTCTTAACTACAAAACCAGTATCTGTATTTTTAAATTGTATGAAATGCTACATACTCTGGATTTTAGTTATGTTCATATTTTATCCTTGTTTGTACAAATTCGCTGAGCGTCCGTCAACTAAATCCTTACCTAAAAAATCCACTAGTACAATAAGTAAGCTGTACAATACACGCCACACACAATAGTAGTGGGGACGTCGTGTTTCTTAATACCAATACATGTAATGAATTCGGAGTACATACTGCTCATGATTCCACATTATCAGATAATGTTAACGTTGATATCCAGTTTCATTTCATGGTATGTTGATTTTTTATAAACAGAGATAACTTGAAATGAATGGCTGTGACGATGGGACGGTAATGTAGCTAGCAATAAATTACGCGTTACTGTAAATAAACTGTATTCAAGGCTATTTCTTTACGCATCTCACAGTCAGTCTTTAATTAATTATTTTCCTGGTCCAATATAGCAGAAACGGTCGCGGTAACTCAGAGGTAGGGTGCTCACTTCTGGAGCGTCTGATCGTCGGTTAGATCTGTGCTCATGTCATGTACTTTGTGGTGAACAAACAATGTGTGCATAGATTTTCTTTAGGTTCTTCCATTTTATCATATTTTCTTCATTTTACCCATTCATCCTACCATCATCGATTCGGCCTCAGCCAAAGTTACCTAAATATCTTTAAAATAAATTCAATTCAATATACACGAGAATATATTTTAATTAATTAATTGCAAGTCCTGTACAATTCAGCGTTTACTGTATATTTTATTTATTAACAGCTATGTATGGATATAATAAAGATAAGGGGCTTCCGTGTACGGGACGGGATTAGCCATAAATCAGCTAATTTTATCATATTCAATTGAATTTATGACTTTACAAAATCTATCAATAACCCATCACATGCATTGTTGCTATGGTAAACAATAACTTAGCAACAGCGCTTTTATACAAACAAATGCATATCTAATGTTATAGAGTTAACACAGGCTCTTTTAATTTATTTTCAAGTGTATTGTATTGAGAATATTCTCTAATGCGTAAACTTTTACATTGAGAATCGGACTTACAGTTTTATTTAAGTTGAATCCGTACCACTGAGTACAAATACATACGTACAATCTATACTCACTATGTTTGAACTCTGGAACACATGCACTGCAGGTTTACAAAAAGCCATTAATCCACATGAACCTATTGTTTTCCATGTAAGATGATTTGTGAATCATTGGAGGAGGAGGAGTATGACGGTTTGCAATTTGGAAGTTTCGGGCTTGGAGGAACCCATGCCTTCTATATGTAGTGCGTTGGTGAGTACTTTAGAATGCATTGGAGATGATAGGGCGTAACTGTCGCTACCCTGTTAAATCGTAAATGAAGAAGATGTCACAAGGTGTTTAGATGTTAATTTGTAAGGCGACGGTGTTAGACTGGAAGCTGTGAGGCGTAGGTGTTATTCCAAAAATTTGTCGAAGGTGTAGGTAATTAGATAGGACGGGGCATTTTGTGAGTGAGACGAAGTGGTATAGCAATGCCCAGATTGTACAAGATTTCATATTGCGGGGATGCATGCAAAGCCAGAAGGATCGGCATTGCAAGTCAATTACATCCTGAAGCAAAGGAATTTCTAGGTCTTCGTGCAGTTGAATTATGCTAGTATCTTGTGGATGACCAGTTATCATGTGTGCAGCACGATTTTGTACTCGCTGGAGAAGTGAGTGATAAGATTTTGCAACATGCTTCCAAGCAGAATCTGCAAGGTAAGTTTCGGTCATGTCATCATGTTATAGATGTGGAGCCGGGCTTTTAGAGAGATTCCATTGTCCTATTTGAGTATTGGATAGAGAGAGTAGATGTGCTGATTTGCTTTGGTTGCAGTAGTACTGATGTGAGCAAAAAGGTGAGTCGTCGATCCAATTTAACTCCGAGGTAAATGGCACTTTGGCTGAATGGTAGTGGAGTACCAAACAGTGTAAGACAATGTGGTGGCTGAGAACAACGTTTGGTGAAGTGAAGGATAGCAGTTTTATCGGCATTTAGTTTCATTCACCAGTTTGAGGTTCAGTCTTTGATGAGGTCCAGGTGCTGTTGAGCATAAGGCAGGGTGAGAAGAATGTTGCGGGATGATGCAAAAATAGCGGCCATCGGCAAAAATCGCAATGAGCGTGTGAGGATGAAGAGGAATATCAGCGGTGTATAAATTGAAGAAAAGAGGATACAAAACAGACCCCTGGGGTACTCCAGCAGTGATGGATAATGCTGAGAGTGCTTTCCATTGTATGATACAAAGAATGAGCGTCCAGACAGACATGAATATATCTGGTATATTGATTATGAAACTCCTGCTGATCAAGCTTGTACAGCAGGCCTTTTGCCAGACTTTATCAAAGGCTTTGGCTGTGTCTAAAAGATGCTAAAGGTATGTATGTCCCCGTCGGTTAAACTGTAAGGTGATTTCTTCCACTGTTCGGACTAATTGTGCTACGGTATTGAATTGAGATCGGAATCAAAATTGGTGTGAAGGAAATAGATTGTGAGAGTGGATGTACTGAAATAAGCGTATCTTCAGTATGCGTTCAAAAATGTTGCTAATAACAAAGAGAAGACTGATTGGCCGATGGTTTTGCGGATAGAATGTATCTTTGCCAACTACGGGGTTCATGATTACTTTGGCAGTCTTCCACAGGAACGGAAAGTTCCTGTATTATAGGATGACATTGAACAGTCTAGTTAAAAGGACTAAGATTTTGCGAGGGATATGCTTGAGATCTAAGGTAGGAATCCCATCAGGTCCAGCAGCACTTCGACCTCGGATTTTACGGATTATGTGTTGGAGTTTCCTGGGTTAAGTCAATGACGCCGGATCGAAAGGGTGGCCGTAATTTGCAGCAAGGAGATGACGGTGGACTTGGTGGATTGTATCTTCATCATAAGGATCTGGATTGATACTGAATTATGTGCAGAGTTGTTCAGCAAAAGTTTCAGCTTTGTCGGCAGCCTTTTAAACTGGTCCTCTTGGTCCATGCATTAGGCGATTAGTGCTGTTAGCATTCTTATTAATAAGAGATTTTGTAAGAGTCCATAATTCGTGGTTGGGTTGATGGAGAACTTGAAGGTTTTCTGACCATTGAAGAGCAAGAAGGCGTTGACGTCGTTTATGTACCCTGCGTTTGAAATTATTCCAGATGGTTTTGGGCTGTGGATGGCGAGCCTCTTGCCATTTCTTACGTGCGCAGTGCTTAATGGTGATAAGCGTATAAGTGCGTAGTTCTTAAGGTGTAACATCTGTAGAGATTTTGGATTTTGCCTTAGCAGTAGAAGTAGTGTGAGTCGGAGAACGGATTGAGAGTTGGAGAATCTATTTACAGTCAACTGCAGAATCTATTTCTTCCCGACAGGTAAGTTTCATAGTTGTATTCGTGGTGTGAGCAAGCAGTTGCGTGAATCTATCCCAACCAGTGATGGAGATAAGTGGGGGATGTCGAGAGTCTGGAGAATGCAAATTGTGTATGTTGAGGCACACTGGGAAGTGATCAGATTCTAGTTCTAGGATAGCTTTGAAAATTGTTCTATGATTAATTTCCTTAGCTGCAATTTGAAATAAATATTATTTAGTTTGGCGTGCGTTACTTTTTCTACCTTTCAGAATTAGCCTAAATGAATTGATTCGGATTTAAACCTCTTTAATCCGTTCTTTATATGTAACATCTTTTGTAACTAATGATTTATAAAATCTCAATTTAAAAGCAAAACTGACGAATATTAAACCCAGATGAATGTACAGTATTTATACATCCACCAATAGATGGTGAAAAAACTTGGCAATAGAATGGAATGACGTTTTAAAATACTTTAAATTATACTTTTCTAACAAAGTACATGTTATTAGTGCTAATTTAAAAGTACTTCAAATTATATTTTTCTATTGACTTTTATACAGTAATGATCATGTTGAGTGTATTTCTGTAGTTTCCCTTAGGTTAAGTAATAGTACAAGTAATACTTCAGTTTTCGTTATTTGTCAATGTGATATAATATGCTGTATAGTGGTTGAGTTAAAATATGCGATTTTAAAAATTAAAGGGGACAAAAATGGACTATCATTGAATGGTTTGAATCAACTGTTTGTATACGCGGATGCTGTAGATTTAATAGGGGACGATATAGATGCACTACAAAGTAACATCGATGTCTTAGTAGAAGCGTGGTATGAGATAGGTCTACAGGTAAACATAGATAAAACAAAATACATGATAACAAGCCGAAACACAGGGAATGAAGGGAATAAAAACATAAGAATTAGGGATGAGGGAATAGAGAAAGTAAACAAATTTAAATATTTGGGAGCATACGTAACAGGCAAAACTGAGGTCACGGAAGAAATAAAAAGTCGCTCAATATCGGGGAACGCATGTTTCTATTCAGTCCAAAAACTTCTAATATCGAGATTAATATCAAGGAAATTGAAATATACCAAACGGTTATTCTGCCGGTTGCAAAAGTTGGAGTACGAGCCTAGTAGATGAACATAAATTACGTGTGTTTGAAAATAAGGTTTTGAGAAAGATATACGGGCCGAAACTTGACGAGATGACTGGAGAGTGGAGGAGATTGCATAATGAAGAACACCGGGACTGTACAATTCACCAGATGTTGTAAAAAGTAATGAAATCGCGACGATTAAGGTGGGCAGGCCATGTAGCTCGGATGGGGGGGAAAACGAATATTATATTATATACTGTTTGGAAGGTCGGATGAAGAACATTGGGAAGACCGAGACGTCGTTGGGAGGTCAATATTAGAAGATATCGTCGAGAATTTGGCGTTCGTGATGAAAACTGGCTTGATATTTCCCAGGATAGAATCCAATGGCCAACGTTTGTTACTGCGGCGATGAACTTGCGAGTTCCATAAGCCATAAAATAGTTAGTTAGTTATGGTGGTACTAAAATTCTGCGTTCAAATATATCCTTATCACGCATAATAATGTATCTCCTTTTCTACAAAAAAGAATCAATTTTTACTTCATATACCAGCGCCTGGAGATCGAAGTAGCGGACTGGTGCGCTTGATTTTTCTCAGCTAGATGGCAACACCATAGTTCATTTTGATATTTGATTCTCTAAATCGTGTCATAGATACGAACATAAGAAAACTGAAAATTTTCGTTCTTGTTGGACTGAGATGTGCGTAGGCAGTAGAAAATTATAAAGTTAGCTGAGTGCAGATGAATCGTACCGATTGGACGTTGAGTGCTTATAAATATTTGTATAGGTAAACGTTGATAATTAATAACAGAACATTAATTGGTTCACGCACTTACGCAAGCTTAACTTCAGAACATTTGAGGTCAAAAGTATGTTATGATAACATTTATTTAATATCGTTTTAGATGCATAAGCAAATGGTCAGATAAGGGTCTGCTTCAGACTTGGGAATTACACTTGTGTAGTTCATGCTTAAGCACGAAATGTTGCAATAGGTATACTGTTATAATTGACATATATTCCGATTAGAGCAACTTCTTGATGGCTACCTTAGCCAAAGATGTCTAAAGACTATAAATAAAATGCTATTTAAATTCAATTCAAATTCACACCAGCTTGTACTTCGCAGCGATCTGAAGGGTTAAAAATTATTCAAGGTCCTAGGAAGAGGGAGGACGCCTAATACTACCTACGCCCTTATACTTAACCAAAAAGAAAATGTTCGGTTCTGGTTCCAACTGAACTGCAAAAGACACCTACTATAAGCAGGCCTTGAATTCAGTTCTTGCTTATCGCGCATTCATGAAAATTATATCATCAGGTATAGAGATACCCGCGAAGTATTGAACACTAAAATCATTCACGAAATTAGGGTTACGGTAAAAGGTTACGAAAGTAGTGTTACTGCTACGGTCCTAATACATAGCATTAAGAGAATTATGCTTTTCGTATTAACGAAGTTACAGGTAAGAATAAGATAAATTTTCTGGGCAGGCAGGACCACCGGATTCAAATCCACAACCTTGCTTATGCAAAACTATCTCCTAAATAAAGTAATATCGTTCGGTCTGTTTTTAATACGTATACTAAGATGGTTCTTATTTTTTAAATTTCGAAATTCAACGGAGCACGTTTCCAAAATGTTCCACTGACCATAAACATAATGTTGGTAAAATTTGTTTACTTTTAAATAGCATTTAGAGGTTAATTGCAAAGTCGCAGTATGTCACAATATTTAACGTAGGAGCGGTTCTGCTGAGATTGTTTGAATGTTATAAACCATTAATTCGATGAATTTATAACATTGTCAAACATAAAGCAGGTATCGAAATATTGCTTTGTATATATGAAACGAGAATTTGTTTATTAAATAAAATGTTTACTTAATCCGATGTACAAATTTTAGTATTATTAACGTATTTAATTTAACTGGGCACCAAAGGATGCATACTTCCTTCATGGAAGTAGCTGTCAAAGAATTTCTTCAGACGTAGAAACAAATGAAAGTCACTTGGCGCTAAGTTTTGGTTCTACGGATAAATTTGTGGTGTGATGAGGAATTGAGAAGATGTTGCTGACGTCCTACAGACAGGGCAATTGTTTCAAAATGCGTTCCGAAGCACTGCGTTTAATGTGTAAGAGCTCTTAATTCTGTAAAGTATTCAAGGAATTACAAATTACCAATTTCGATCAACATCTAATTATAAACATTGTTGGTACTTCATATTATTGAATGAAAGGGTAATGTTTCCTTTAAGAAATATCAAGATGCATTTCCTTAAGGTGACGGCAGCGAAACGTTTAAACGTAGAATCCACATTACAGCAGAATAAAAACATTTGAACATTATGACATTTGTCAGATAAGTTCCAGGGCTGACAATGTAAAAATAAAATGTTCAACTAATTTATGTTCCTTGCCCTCATAAAAGTAGTTGCTTCCGCTATTGATGCACTGTTCAGAGCTTTTATGAAGTTCTTGGAAGAAGGCTGTAGACTCCTTCTCTCGTACGGTCTTCAACTCATCTCTAGCAGCCTGTTGTATAATTGTAGAGATCTTAAGTTGCCTTTCCTTCAGTGTGCGTTTTAGCCAGCGGAACAAGAAGCAAGTCACGGTGGCATGCAGGGAAGTACGGAGGATTTGCGATTAATATATTTTTGTACTTACTAAAACATTCCTGGGCCAACAGAGCTTTTTGTGTCGAATTACATTGTCATGCAACTATAACTATTGACCAGAAGTTCAGAAGTCAGGTCGGCGGGAACTGTAGTAATATTTGGTAGCAGTCGAATCGATTTATATCAAGTTTCTATATAACATAAGGACAGTGGCATGATGGTTGTTTTGTATCCTTTCTTGCAGCAGTCAATATTATCAGTACTATGCGTTGCTGACTACTGCTCTGATCTGGACAAATCGTCGACTGACTCATCCCAACAAAGTTATTATCCTATTCATACGCATAGCCACTTTTAAGTCCTGTCCATCGCAGATTTGCTAAAGAAGTTTCCGTATCTATCTTAACTAGCTTCACACAAAATTTAATTTTCAACCACTGTTTCACGTCAGCATCCATTCTGTGTAACAAAATGCTACACCACCACACAAAATCACCAGTGACTGATTAGTCAGTCTACCTGAACAACTGGACCATAACTGCATCTAAAGTATAGACTCTGTCTTGACATTTTTATGACGAAGGTTGTTGAATAATGTTGGAATTGTTATTTGATGACTAATATACACGTCAGTTATTTTGAATTTGATTATCAGTAGTTTGACTCAAGAATTAGAGAAATTGTTTTTTTTAGAAAAAACGTTCAATTCAGATATATTGCATCTACGCGTCTGTAGAACACATCCTCACTACAGTTAAATAAGTATTTAATGTAGCCATAAATCCATTTTCATTTCCGGATGATACGACCAAAAGTACAACATAATGTTATTATACAGGCTTTAGAAACAAGTCACAAGTTAATAATATGATTATATTCAGTTAAGATAGGAAAATGAACTTCATCCCATAAAAAAATCACAATGGTCATACGAAAGTCTGGGGGACATCCATAAGAAACGCATGTGAACTATCGACGAAAGATGATGACTTCGAAATAGGATTGCGCAGTCAACGATTGCTCAAATCATTTCGAATTTAGTTATGTCTTTAGACCTCTCAGGCTCAGGGTGGGAAAGAGGATGTCGGAAGGTAGTTGGCCAGAGCCTAGTTATTAGGTACCATCACGGCGTTGGTTTGGTATGAATGAGGGAAAAAAACTGGAAAACCTCAGGCAGTGTGGGTTTCCAAATCGTTCCCACAACCTTCCGATTGATAAGTTAACACTCTACTAACTGAGCTACCGCCACTTGGTGCTCAAATTGTGTTTAATGTTGTATCTAATAAGGATGTAACGCCTGAGGATTTCCTTGGTTTCCCATGATTCTTAGTTGTTGGTTCCAAGGACAATAAACACAATTACTATGCCTTTCTCTGGAAGACTGTTAGATGTGAGGGTGTTATCACTCAGACCATTGACGAAATTAGGGAGTAGATCCAACAATAAAACATTACTATAAAACTATATAAGTACTAATATGAACCTGTTAATAACATACGAGTAGATACTTAATCAAAAAGAAAACGTGAAGTGAAAAAAAAAGCAATATTTGTATCGATATTTGGAAATTTAACTTCAAGTTATTTATCCCCTATATTTCAATGACATATTTCGCCGTTCCTCCAAGTCACCATAACGTGAAGAATAATTTCAACCTCAGAGTTGGAAACATTGCCAATGATGTCGAGTTCGTAGTTTTGCAATGATGAGGAGCATTTGCTTCCCAGTTGGAAAGGAGAAGGAAAGAAAGAAACACAGGCAGACACATAGACAGAGAAAGAAAGGAAGATAGAAAGAAGGGTTGGTGGATGGGTGCAGTTACAAAGTAGAAAAATCCGAGGTCATATGCCATTCACGTAGTCGCTATTACACGGCCTGTGGACAGCATATTCTTAGGGAGTAAAGCGAAAAGACATTCTCGTCCCATCCTCTTTTCTTCCTCTTCCTACTACTAAGAAGGCTAAAAGGAACTTTGGAAATCCCTTGCTCGACTATCAGGTACAGCATATTCTTAGAATTTCCAGATAACACTCCTTTAAAGATCTTTTTCCTCTTCCTTTTCCACCTCCTTCTCTGTCTCCTCATCTCCTTCACTTTCTATTTCTTTTGGCTCTTCCTTCGTGAAGTAGAGACAATGTGAAGATTGCAAGTACCTTTATTGCCGTAAGTGCCATTGTGATGCTTCGTTACGCTGAGAATAATAGGTTTTCATTTCATAGAAGACCAGCTTAATTTTTCTACTAATGTACTGTTCTTACGATATATTAATAAAAAAAGCCCTCTCTAAGATTGAAAATTATCTCAGTTATCATCAAGGGGAAGCTGGAGAGACCTGTCGAATTGTTTGTCTCAATTCCCATTGGTCTTCTACTTTCTTTTTAGTTTCAATATACTGTTTCTCTTTTTAATGAGGTTTACAGGTTGTGCAATTATATTTTTCTTACTCAGTTTCTGCCAAGATTCTCAAATACTGATTTGAACTCTTTCATATTTGATTTATCTGTTTCTGTTTTCTACGAAAAAATGTTTAGAAGCTTATTATTATTATTATTTCGTTCTGTATTTTTAGCAATAAAACATTTATAACTGTTTATTTGATTACTGGTTGGAGTCAATTGACAGGACTAGGACCCATTTTAACTGATATGAGGAGAAAGAGATGTGGAAGGGAAAAAGGATGTGAGAAAGAAGTCACATAGGACCTTGTTTGAAGGTATTAGCCTGGTGTGAGACCAAGGAAAAAATATAGGGGAAAAAATTCAGCCAGGATATTCAATCATTGGGTGTGAACCCAAGATTTCAGAATGGGAAAGCAACGCTTTAGCAATTTAGTCACGGCCTCTCGGTTTCCAAACCATCGCTTCTATTCCCAAAATATTATGATAAGACCGAATGCACAAGTAATCAGTATTGGGGACCACCTACACAGTGCTCATTACTTGCGCATTCGTTTCTTGATTTCTTGCACATTTTTTTTAAGAACAGAGTATTTCCAGACTTTTCAATCAGCTGTGCATACTAATGTCACACCTCATTATCTCTCTAAAAATACGTTTATGGCAAAATTGACTTCACGGATGCATTTCTTGTAAAGTTCTAACACAGATTGATATGTTACATGACTCCCTTTCCATTAAAAATATACAAAGTTTTGCTGACTTCAAGATTGGGGCCCGCATGGACACGTTATTCATTCGTATATATTCGTTTTCCATTATTTCAATCTAAATGGAATCACGACCTCCATTCTCATGGTTATTTGCAGGATGGTGATGCTGCAGCATTTTGTTATGGTACTTTTGTACTGTACGCACTCGGTATGTTAATCACAGGATGTATTTTCTTATGAATTTTCTTGGCATAAAGACATTTCGCTAACAAAAAAGTTCTCGACTGCTGTGACTGGGAAAATATGTTTCAGATAGGACTACCAATCGAGGAACTGGATCTCAAACTAACCCCATTGCAAGCTGAGGTTACTTACAACGACTCTCCACTATCGATTATTATTATTATTATTATAAGTGATAGTAGTAGTACTGAGAACGATTGCTCTAACGAGTGGGAACTTCCATAATGCCCATAAACAATTAGCGTGTACAAAGCAATGTTACCAGCTCAGCAATAATTTGAATGTTTGTGCACCAATTATTGTATGCACATATATATTATTATTATATGTACCAATTATTAAAATGCACATATAATACACTAAAATCTTTTTTATCCGGAACGATATTCGAAAAAATATGTTTTTCTCGTCAGTTTCTAAATACCTATACATCGTATACAAGTGAACGCGTGTAATTAATTCTCCGCATTCTAAATGTGAAGTATTGTACTGTATCTGTTCTCATTTTATTAAAATATGTTTTTCTGTTTTAAAATAAATAAGTTTTTACTGTATTTGTGAATTTGCAGGTGTTCTTAACATGAAAAATCGTAAATCTTGTTTATTAGGAACTTTGTTTATCCGGAACATGTCCGATCTTATCATGTGCAGATAAACGAGGTTTAAGTGCAACAATTTCTAGAAATCAAGGTATTGATTGGTATAGTGATGTAGCCTTTGCGATATACATTCGCTAGAATATCACGAAACTTAGTGATTTGTTTTTACTAGTATTCACTGTGTAAATAATTTTAGTTCACGACAAATGGGCTAGAAACATTCGGAGACATTGTTTCATGTGGTCTGCGATTTATAAAGGTTGGGGAGCGCTGATATACAGAATGAGGTATGGCAGGGTCTGGTGATAAATATGGTAATTTTTAGATGCTTAGGTTTACACTTCGCTATTTTAAAAGCAGATTATGGGACCGTGTTAACTTTTGTTCGGACTATGGTAAGTTGTGAGATCATACGAGTTGTTTCATGAAATGGTCTTTTGCGAACTCTTGATCCATATAACCTTTGCTTTTATGATATTTTATGTCATAATTTGCACAACTATTCTTAATTTTTCAATTTGCGCCAGAAAGGTTGTGCGGCTGGATTATAAAAGATAAAATGTTATTTTAATTGTGCTTTTAATACACTAGAAGTTAGAAACTAAGGTTCCCTAATTAATTTCTAATTTTATATTCCAGATATTGATACGGTTCTTGGCTGACATGAAGTTCAGATCTTGCCTATCAGATGGCAGCAGTTTTCGGTTTTAGTCACAATCACTTGAAAGGGTTCGGAGATTAACAAAGCAAGAGACTTCTTTCTACGTTACAACGTCTTGTCCGTACAGTTGAAGAGACCTTGCGAACTAAGCGCAGTGACACTAATTAAGTTTGAATAATATCTTAATCTTTCACATTATACAATTCGAGATATTGTGCACGAAAGCTTGGAGTATAGAATACGGTGTAGTCAGATGTTCTTCAACAACTGACAGTTCACACACACAGTATAGTACTAATTTTGATTATGTGTTATGCAGGATTTAGAGGCACTGAAACTTGAACTTGTTGCCACCGAGCAGTCAAGTTTGAACTTCATCTCAACAACAACAACTGCAACCAACAGTTCAATATATCGAATAAAAATATATTTTAGACATGCAACCTTATTTTTGACTCGTTCAATAATTAGCATCACTCTTCACAAAAATTCAAATCATGATGAGTTGATAACTCTGGTATCACATGGCCACAATGTTTATCGCTATGGGTATGACGTTTAGCCAATATGCCGCGTTACGGAAAATTTGAAGCCCTTTATACTTAAGTAATTTCTATTAAATTTCCCTAGCATATATTTAAATACCAACCACTACAGTAACGCGAAACGCAACGCCTCAGGTGGGTTCAGAAACAAAAAGCGAGAATATCTGACGCAGAAGGATTCAGGAGATAAAAGAAAACGGGAAGACAAATAAGATACGAGATCAGTACAAATACGTAAATTCGATAATAAAAGGTTACCAGCCTAGATTAGGGATAATTAGAAATGAACGCAGATCTTCAAGCAGATCAGACTAAAATTACAGTTGTGTGGAAGAATTATTTTGACAGACTTCTTAATCTACACAACGGACAACAAACAGAGGAATATGAAATCTACACAGCAGAACAGCGGATACCAGAACCCAGTGAATCGAGGTCGAAATGTCGGTAAAGAAATTGAAAATTTTCAAATCACCGGGAATAGGCAATATTCCAGTCGAATTAATTAAAGCGGGAGGAACGTCACTAATCAAGACGTTCCATAAATTGGTAAGTGCTATATGAAAAAACGAGGAGCTTCCTGAGGAATGGAAATCCTCAATAATAGTTCCGGTTTATAAAAAAGGCGATAAATTGGATTGTTATAAGTAATATTCTGCTAACTCGACTAAGCGTATACATAGGTGAAATAATTGGAGATCACAAATGTGGATTTAGAAGAAATAGATCCACGTTGGACCAGATTTTTGCCTTGAGATAAAATTAGAGAAGAAATGGGAATACAATGGGACTGTTCACCAGTTATTCATCGATTTTAAGAAAGCATATGACTCTATCAAAAGGTAAAAACTATACAATATCCTGATACAATTTGGAATTCCGTGAAAAAAACTTGTTCAACTTCAGGATGTCTCAGCGACCCCATAAGCAGAGTGTGGATAGGTAATAGTATTTCAGATAGTTACGAGATTTTGAACGGATTGAAACAAGGTGATGCCTTATCACGATTGCTGTTTAACTTCGCGTTAGAGTATGCGATTCGGAAAATAAAAGAGGACAAAAAAGGACTAATATTGAATGGTTGGAATCAACTGTTCGTATATGTGGATGGTGTATATTTAATAGGGGACGATATACTGTATATGCACTACTAAGCAACACCAATATCTTAGTAGAAGCGTGCGACGAGATAGGTCTACAGGCAAACATAGAAAAAACAAAATACATGATAACAAGCTGAAACACTGGAAATTAAGGAAATAGATACATAACAATTAAAAACTGAGAACATAGAGAAAGTAAACAAATTTAAATACTTGGGTGCATATGTAACAAGCAAAAACGAGGTAACTGAAGAAATAAAAAGTCACTTAGTATCGGGTAAATCATGTTTCTATTCAGCCCAGAAACTCCTAACCTCGCGATTAATATCAAGGAAGTTGAAAATGAAAATATACAGAACTGTTTTTCTGCCGGTAATACTTTACGGTTGCGAAAGATGGACTACGACCCTAGCAAATGAACATAAAATGCGTGTGTTTGAAAACAAGGTATTGAGGAAGATATACGGGCCTAAACGGGACGAGATGACTGGGAATGGAGGAGACTGCATAATGAAGAACTTCACGGACTTTACGACTCACCCGATTTTGTAAGATAAAACGAAATTATGACAACTAAGATCGGCAGGCCATGTAGTTCCGAGGGGAGAGAAACGAAGATTATATTCCATCATGGTTAGTAAACCGGAGGTTAAGAGACCTTCAGGAAGACCGAGACAACGGTGGGAGGATAACATTATAAGGGATCTTCGAGAAGTAAGTGTTCGTTATGAAAACTGGCTTGATATTTCTCAGGATAGAATCCTTTCGTGTACGTTTGTTACTGCGGCGATGAACTTGCGCGTTTCGTAAGCAATAGAATAAGTATGTAAGTATATTTGGATGATTTCAAGTTCAATATTAATCCTTGGTGAAGAAGATTAACGGCAATTTTTATTTCTTAATTCTATTCTTGTGTTTGAACTAGTTTGCCATTTTGCGAGAGCAATTGTTTTTTTTGGTAGTTACTTTTTGAGTCTGTGTATATGTATTTGTCTGTTTGTTAGTGTTAAAACCGCTTGCTGAAAATACATTTTTGTGTAGGATAGGAGAGGTTAGCAAGTAGGAAAACTGTAGTATGTAATTATAGCTAGGTATTTAGATTTACTGATTTTCCTTATGATTGCTTCTTTCCAAAGTAATTCTTTTACTTTCTTTTAGGTATATACAAACGGCCAAGACACTGGAGAATTTTTTCACAGTGTTCCCATGCCTGGCGCTCTCAGGTGCACTCAGTTTCCTATCAAATTGAGTACTTTGGTATTCCTGGGCACCTTGGGAAGGTAAAGGCGGTCGAGCGTGGTACTGACCAGCCCACCTTACTTCGTACCGTAGGTCAAGAAAATGTGGAGCGCTACCTCCACATCTCACATGCGTCGTTCACGGCGCGTGCTTTACTTTTTTTTTATATAGAAACAAACTACTGTAAATGTGCTAAAAGTTTCTTTCTAGTCTTGTTTCCGACGTTCTGATCGGTTTTTCTCTTTCCGTACGAAAATTGTTATTCATTGATTTAAATCCAGGCTTGGATTTTACCTTTACGGTTTATAAGGACGTCGCTCATTGGCTCCGTGTTCTTTACTTGACAATGAACGTTACTGAGCTCTTGGATTGGTTCTCTTGGTATACACTTCTCATCAAAATTGTTTTCCGTGTATTCGAATGTACGAATTCACGGGTTCTCTTCAAAGATTTGTGAAATAATAAAGATACTACAAGCTTCAAATATTTCTTTCATTGACGATGCTTAGTGAATATATCTTTTACACCATAAAATTGGATTATTAATGACAGGTGACGTACGAAACAAGACCAATGTTAAGATGGCATCCAATTGTATACGGTTTCACATCAACATGCAACAGCTTACGGTTTTTGAGTGGGAATCTTATTGCTTTGATATTAGTATTTAGTTTTTTGTGTTACACTATATTACATTTTAAATAAATATGTTGGCAAGGATTTAGAAGGTAGCATATTTATTTTGGCGCAGAGGTGAAAGTTATTTTGGGAAGATTCCTAACGGCACTCGAATCGTGTGGGTACGAAAAAGCGGGAAATTTCGGATAGGGCATTGACTGTTCTCTTTTCAGAGAGGATGAAAGGAGGACTCGTCTTTTCGCAAGGGAGTTGAAAAAATAAAGTAGCGAGGAAGTTGCTGTGTAGTGGCTGGAGTGCGGTGGTTGTGCGTGGAAGAGACTGCTACCATGTAGAAATACAGGGAGTATTTTGTCAGCCCAGACTGCTCGGATGTCCGTGGCTTGGAGTTTATTAAGTAATCGAAAACAGTTCTTTTTATGTAATCAATTAGCCAATACACATAAAACAAGCCTGTTGAAATTTTAGGCAAATATTTCAGGAGGAACAATTCCATTTATGGGGGCCAGTAAGTTCGGAGCATGAAAGAAATATTAGTTTTTATTTATTGGAAAGGGTTAGTGTTGCTGCCAAAAATTGAAAGTTTGGGGCTTGAGAAGGCAGGTGTTGTTCTCGGTATGGGGTTTCTGGTTGGTGCGTAACTGTGGGTAGAGCCCACGAAATTCCACTAGCTGGGGTCTATATCGAAGGTTTAAGTTTGTGGAAGCTGGTAAGAGCCAGTAGCATTCCTCAATATTATTGTGACAGGCCAGTGAGCTGGGAGGCTGGAAAGATTCCGTGCAGCTTGGCTCCGACGAAAGTGAATTAATCAACATGCTTTATAGTACAGAGAGAAGGCAAAAGACGATCTGGCAGTGTTTTGTACAACCAGTAGCGGCGCAAAAAAGGGGGCAAGTATCGAAAAAACTGGAACTAAATCTCAAAGGTCAAATTTTAAAAATAAGCTCGAAAAACGTCTTATGCTGTAGTAAAATGTCCAATAAACACTAAACTACTTCGTTTGTAATTAGTGAATGTCCGCTAAAATTTGCCAATTTTTTCAACACTTTCGGAACGCGGTTATGTATATTTTCTGTCTGCAGCAGAAATTGAGGCAAATATTTTTTTTATGTAAATATGATAGGCAGAGCCGTTGTGAGGTATTTCAGCTCCCGAGGCATATGTAGAAAATTTCGCTCCCTCCTTTTTATTGGAATTTTATTTACTTTATTTTAATATATTGTTTAGGAATTGAAAAAAGAAATCAATAATTTGCATGCAATTTTTCAAATTTTTATAAATGTTGATAACAAATGCTATAAGAACTCCAACGAACGTTGTATTCAACGTGACAAATTTTTATTTCGATGCTTAGTACATTTGGAGTTTCCTTCTTTTATATATAGTTTTCGACGCCCCGGATTTGGCGCCGAAGGCAGGTGCTTTCAACCTCACTAAGGCACTGATGGTAGGTTTCCTAGTTTGGCTACAGGACAATCATATCTTTAATGTAGTTGAGAACTCTGTCCTAACGTTTTTGTAATATATGTACATCGAGAAACTACATATCCCAAATTCATCAAGACGCACAAGAAAAGCTAAGCAAGCCAAGGCCGCATTTTTCGTTAATATAAAGCTTCGAATAAATACTTTCAGGGCATCCAACATTTAGCTGCCACTAGCTGCAACCTTCTACGTAAAACCTCCCCAAATGTTAGAAAACCTGTTGTGCTCGTAAATACTTGTCGACGATTCGTATAGAATCCGCACCTTTTGTAAATAAGAGATTGCAGAGAAGTGAAGGACTGGTTAACAGTAGTTGAAATGGTATGTAGTGGGACCTGGTGTTCAATAGTGATGGATTAGACTCATTAGAAGATTGTGGTGGAAATGGTCCCCACGCTCTGACTTCTGAGGTTCAAAAGATCATATCATTCCTTCCATGAGTTCTTACCTAAAAAAAGTATATAAATCTTTCAGAAGTAATGATTAAACTCCTGATTAGTCCTCAGCTCTTAAGAGCAAATTGGAGAATTTTCTATAATTTAGTAATACGTAACGTGTCTGACATATTATTTACATAAGTCTAAATGATATATTTTCCCAGACGTACGCGCACAGAGTACCTGAAATATTACTACAGCTGCAATAAGTCTGATGTCCATTTTGAAACGGATTCTTCTGCAAAAATTTTGAAATTGAGATATTGGCATTGTTGAGTTCACTTTGCCACTTTCGAACACATTAATAAGACTCGATTCCGAAAGTCTTCACCGAGCCTGATCGTTAAACGCCTAAAGGCCATAAATAAAATTCAAAGTTCAATTCTAAAATTCTACAAATTCATATTAATTTCTCAGAAAATTAAAGGACAAACATAATTCACAGTAAAAGTTGTACATAATTGTATCTTTTTCAATATTACTTTGCAAAAGTAAACTATTAGTCAACTACTACTTTCTCAAACTAGATTTAAGATAGCTGCTTTGAGATACCTGCAATTATTTTCCAGTGTTTAAAAATCAGAAGTATATAACCAGTGTTTGTGTCAATTTTCTAACATTTATGGGGCTTGGACAAGGACCCTTTGGCAATTGACGCCTGGAAATATAATTGTTTGTCTCTGTTTTTCACATATCAATATATTTTACTAATTCCACATTTTTTGTTAGATTTATTTTAGAGTGTTTTGAAGTACATTTCTTTCTTTTTATTAACAGTGTTGATAATTATTTTTATACATGCTTAGAAATTATATTTGTTTCAAAAAGAAACAAGCTAGTCTTGATATCATCAACAGCATTTATTTTCACTTGTATTACTCATACGTATGCTGAAATACGTATATAGTAGCACATATTGTTCATGTTATTTCTGAGGGTAACTACGGAAGTACAACATATTGTTAAGGATCATTAGAGCCTATTGTTGCTTCATATATTTGGCACATTAGAATCAATATGTATTATTTATAATTTTTGATAGTTACCCACGAGCCCCCCGAATAAACTCTTTTGGAAGAAACACTGTATATTTCGTACCTTGGGAGACCTCATTAACCCAATTTAATACAGCTCAGAATAGCCGAACTTATGAAGAAAATTCTTGTGATATAAGCAACCTGTTTTTTGTTTTCGCTTTCGTTAAGATGAAACATACTATATCCCGTTTACTACGTGAATGTGAAGCATAGCACATCTATAAGCCTCTAATGAAGATTCAACCAATATTTCCTCAATGTTTAGAATGTATTAATTTCCCCGTGTTTTTTCAGGGTTTCGCTACACTCTGCGCCGGTATCCACAAGTGATTAATTGTTCGTTACGATAAATCAGTAGAGTACCTCGATGGTGGCCAGTGACGCAGTAACTATGCCGTTTCAGAACTCTTACTTGTACGCTTGCCTGTAGTCGGATGGTTGAGAAGCATCAATCTCCACAATTTCAATATTCATTAGCTATCATGCATAGCTTTTAGTTCTCCGTTTTGACTCCCCCACGAGTTCCCCAGTTTTTCGATGGGCTAGGAACAACGGGGAAGTAGGATATTATGGCCAATAGTAGCAGTCTACACTCACGGTTGTGTTCGCGAAAGGGCCTCAATCAAATTCACTTGCCCCGGGCCCCAGATTACCTTCGCCGCCACTGTGTACAACATAGTTGTACAGTATTTTTATTAGACGCTGTGTGTAAGAAGGCTTCTCTTAAGACAATTCCTATTTTTATTGCGATCGAGTAAGTAGCACTCATAGAACCAGACAAGAAAAGCTTTGTGTGAGTCCAAAGATCTCACAAAATTAATTTGAAATGTCCTTTAAATAATAGAGGAACTGATATAATAATTTCAACAATTAATGCGCCTAAAGAGATCGAACGTCCCGGAAGAGATTTGACCTCAGTTTGCTAAGTAATTAGGCGGGAAATATATTTTCGATCTGTGCAAATTGTTTATTTGTCAATATCTACATTTTCCTCTTTAGTAATAAAGTAATTAGTATCTACTATTTATTCCACAAAGGTATTTTATTTATGAGAAGGTGGAACCTGTATGTTAGAAATTATGGTATGCAGCTAAAAGCATCTGAATTATTTCTTTAGATATCGGATGGATGCAGACTAGAATTATTAAAGAGGTGGAACTAATTACTTAATAAGGAATAAAGTTAGTTGATTGTTGTTACCATGGACCTCGATAGAACACTAGCCGTTGGACGTTAAGATATTCATGGGAAGGGGGTTTATGTCAGAGGATGTGCAAAGTATTGAAACCCTTTTTCTCCTTAGTCACTAGGAAGAGTAGGAGGTCACAGGACCAAGGTAACACGAGTCAAAAAGTTTAAAAGTTTATCGATCGTAGTTACCGAATTATTGTGGATTCAACCAGGTTCCAAACATTTTTGGATGAGACTAGCATTCTACGTTAAAATGGAAAAGAAAGCCACAGACGATAGAAAGAACCCTTTTCTCGGTGTAACAACGGTTATAAAAATTTCAACTCGATTTCTTTAACCATTTTGAATATATCTATATATTGTATATAATTTTTTATTACTTATTGTACATGATTAAATAGTTCCAATTCCTTCCCTCTCTCCTTTACTTCTAGATCAAAGCCCCGACCTCACCAGCCAAAAAAAAAGATTTTTATATTTGTTTCAACTCTAACGATTGTGTATTGTTTATTTAGGATAAACTACGCCTGTATCAATTTGAGTTGTTCCCTTGTGAGAAAAACCATAGAAAATCAGTAAGTATAATCGACGGCTAATTTTGAACCCAGGACCTTCAGATTACGAAGCGAACGTTCTAACAACTAACCTACGTCCACATAGTTTGTAAGAAAGTTTATTGAAATTTATATCGTGTACATCAATTCATTTATTTACTCAACTATCTCTATATCCATCTCAATTCAAGCCAATTTACACTGGAAAATATCAAAACGATAATAAAAAAGGACAAGGATTCTTGAAAAGATAGGTCCTGGCCTTATTGAAGGTACTACCTCGATATTTTTCTCGTGTGACGGAGGTAAAAAAAAGAAAATCTCAATCAGAATTGAACCTGCATCCTCCAGAGTACAAGTACTAACTATCCTGCTTTCTCCGTAAGTAGTACTGCCAGCAAGGAGGTATTGATCTAAAGACCGGAAAATGTTACATGCTCAGGATAACCTTCTTGGCGAACTCAATGACTCAACTGCATCAATTCCCTGAGGACAAAGAACAGCTGTTGCTTCATATAGCATTCAAAGATGAAGAAATAGCGAAAATATAGCAAGGGAAAGACGAAGAAGAGGGAATAGTGATGGTTCATATAGGGGAAAGGCAAATAGGGACAGAAAGAAGAGAATGAGAAAGATACAACAAAAGGAGATGAAATAAAGATTCTGACATTTCTCTTGAAGGTTGTAGACACGCTTGAATTCTCTTTACGGTATTGTTGCTTCGTATGATCGTAACGGAGCGTGTATTTGGCAATGTGCGTGTGTGTGTGTCGTGATGTATCTTTTGCTTCTATGAAAATTCTCAATATTGTTCTGGAAATTTTTTAATATTACACATGTTTCTTCTTTTTTTTCCGAGCTAGAATTGTAATATGAGAGACGAGATAGATTGTGGACTGCGAAATGAGGGTCTCATGCCATCTTTATCTCCTATTGTTTGAATTATAATTTAAAATATAAGTTCACTGAACTGGATTCTAAACGCATCGATTCTGAAGAAACCAAGTATCTGGTTTTAAGATGCGAATTCTGCTATACAGTTCCAAGATTCGGATCCCGTTTCTCAGTTCCAAGATCCTGATTCAGATATCCGGTACCAGCATCCGGAACATAACTTCCAAGATCCGAATCCGTATACGCTTTCCAAGATCCGGATCGCGGTACTAGTTCCAAGATCCGAGTCTGGGTACACTGTTCCAAGACCCGGAGCAAGGTACTCGGTTCTATAAATCAATCCAAACAGTGAATATGGGTCTATTGTACATTGTTGAAAAGAGGATATAACCTAATATTTATTTTGGAACCTATTGAGCAACGACGGCGCACATGTCACCCTCCGCCTTAAACCCTTATTTCAGATCCATATTAGCCATTTTAAATAAAAACTATACTTACATGTTGAGGACCCTGCATAGACCCTTTTACATAAAATAAAATGAATTTCACAATAATGTAACATAGAACTTTATTTGCAGGTTTGATTAACTGGAACCGTATGTGTTATGATCCGAGTAATATGGTTCCTAATTTAAAGCAAACTGGATTCCTGTTTTGCATAACGCGCTGACCTTCAGTGCAAGAGTTTCGGCATCCATTTCACAGTTGAGCTCTACTTTTGGTGTTGACCCAACTATGTGATGGCATTTGGGAAATTTTGAGACAACAAGTAGTGGACTTTGGTCTTGAAAGCAAGGTAAAACGATGACGATGTATCCTTGCGTTAACTAAGTGACAGCCGTGTTGAGTGAAACCCATCTGGCAGGTCAATGCCCTATAAGAATATCAAGGATTATAACAGATTATTTTTAAAGAAACTTCCAATACCAGCTCAAATTTGCTGCAATTTAAGACTAAACTAAATTACTAGGAAAATAGCAAAGTAATGTCTTACAAATTTTATGATTCAGGAGACTGGAAATAGCAATATTGAAGATATTATCTCCAAGTTAATGCCCGTTTTTTAAGTGCGGAGCCCAGTTTTTGTTCGGATAATTTACTGTGTCCAGTTGGTATACGATCGGGACGTAGATAGTTCGGTTCAATTCGTCATGCAGAACAACTGCACGGTGGTTAGAAAAAACGTACAATTCTCAAAATGACTTTAAATATATTAAACTCCTTGTTTCTTTTAACCTTTCAACTGTTTGATAAACTAAAGCAACTGCAAAGTACCAGTCGACTCAAAGTCAGTCGGTCAGTCAGTCAGAGTAAATGTCGGGGTGGGATGTGAAGTTTCGAGCATTGTTTGCTCATGCCTTCCAATTGATATGTAGTTGGTGGGATGAATGTTAAGTCGGTAGTGATTAGAGAGCAACTGTCGCTTCCCTTAAGGCAATGACTGTGAAAAGTGAGGAGTTAGTCATAATTTGCAAAACACATTATTTTACAATAATGTTTTATTTAGGTTGTTGACGAGAATGGAGGAGGGGAGTTATGTAGCGAGGCTAAGATGTTTAAGATTGTCAGTGAGGCTAGATGTTTAAAAGTCCTTCCATAAAAAGAGGACTGATCATGAATTTATGACAGGTAGTCGGAGTTGTTATTAGTAGGATTATGTGGGATGAGGCATTCGATGGGTATGGCGGAGAGGTTGTGCGGTTCCAATTGTATGTAAGGTAGGATGAGGTGAGTTGGTTATGCGATGCCAGAATGTACGACAATTGGTTTCAATGACTTCGGTGAGTAATGGTAATGACAGGTCTTCATGCAATTGAGCAATTCTTGTATCTCTACTGTGTCCATTTATCATTCTTGCCGCACGATTTTGAATCCGTTGTAGTTGTAGCTGATGAGATTTTGCTGCATGTTGCCATGCGGGAGCAGCATAAATTAAAATAGAGCGAATCATCATGACATATATGTTCAATTTTGCTTTCAGCGTTAATTCTCGACTATGGAGGATCGGATAGAGTGCTAGTAGTCTGGTTAGTGCTCTAGTGGCAACTGCTTTCAGATGTGGCTGAAAGAGTAAGGTACGATCAAGTTCAACTCCAAGATATCTTGCTGAATTGCTGTATGGAAGTTGGATGCCGAAAAGGGTGAGTGGTTGTAGGATGCCTGTATATCTTTTGGAAAAATGAACTACAGTTGTCTTTTCCGCATTTAATTTCATTCGCCATTTCGTGGTCCATGTTTCTATAGAATTTTGGTGACGCTGTGCGTAAAGATGTGAGTATCGGAGATTACGGGATGATGCAAAGATGGCGGTGTCATCAGCGAAGGTGGTTAGCTTAGTATGAAGGTGAGTCGGTATATCTGAGGTATATAGATTATAGAGTAACGGTGCTAATACTGATCCTTGAGGAACTCCTGCTGTGATTGGGTGAATGGTGGATTCAGAACCTTGGTAGTTGACATAGAAGCTGCGATTTTGTAGACAGGATTGTAGCAAACGGAGATATTGATCATGGAATCCTTGAATGCTTAATTTATAAAGTAGTCCTCTGTGCCAAACCCGGTCAAATGCTTTTGAGGTGTCCAAAAAGATACCAATAGTGTGACCTCGGTTGTTAAACTGAAGCGTGATTTCTTCAACTACGCGAACAAGTTGTGCAGTGGTGTCGTGGTTAGTTCTGAAGCCAAATTGGTGATTTGGTAGTAAATTTTGAGCTTGTACATGTTCTGATAGACGGATATGAATTAATCGTTCGAAAACTTTACTGATTGTGCAGAGCAAACTGATTGGACGATAATTTTGTGGGTAGAGTAGATCTTTACCGGGCTTGGGTATGGTTGCCATTCTTGCTAGTTTCCATTGAGGTGGAAAGTAACTATGTTAGAGAATTGCATTAAATATTCGAGTGATCAAGACTAACATTTTCCTTGGCAGATGTTTGAGCGCTTGTGGAGAAATTCTATCAGGTCCTGCAGCTTTACGATTATGGAGTCTTTTGATAGCATGTTGTACTTGACGTGGTGTAATTAACGTTGTAGGGTCGAAAGGTTGATCAAAAGTTTTGTGATTCAAATAACGGTGAACTTCTGTGATGGTGTCTTCATCGTAAGGTTCGACATTAACCATGAATTGGGTTTCCAGGTGCTCGGCCAGTACTTCTGCTTTATCATTGGTGGCGTAGACGAGTCCATTTGCTCCATGTAAAGGTCTGTTGATCGTTTTCAGAGTAGTTTTGTTAAAGGATTTGATTAAAATAACAGAAAAGTAACATAAATAGTAAACAGCAACACTCCAGTTCGCATCGCATAATGCTTAATACGATATCCTCGCTTCTACCAAGTCCCTCATCTATAATAGGTTATCAGCTGTTTAATTGTATTACATAGCAAAACAGTTAAGATGCATATTTTATTGTTGTAGAAAGATAAATTTAATGACTACTTTACCGAAAGACTTAATAACTCTGATCGTTTTCTATATTATTATTTTTAGTTCACAATGGTTCGGCGTGTCCTCAAATCTTGTAACGTTAATTTAACTCATTTCCTGACGATGAGGCCTCTCCTGGAGGGAGGGGTTAGTTTACTGCTCCGACGCTGACCAGACGTGTTGGTAGAGGAAAGCTGAAGCTCTCAACTGTGATCGCCGCTGTCTTTTATTCACAGCAGCTCCTCAATTGCATATCGATGCTGTGTCAACACCGAAATTTTGAGTCCCCCACCAAAAATCGAACCCGGAACCGCTCGCATAGAAGTCGAGTGCGCCACCGACTAGGCTACAGAGGAGGCTTTCACTTTCATATATTTCTATATATTTCTATATTTTAAAAGGATATTTTAATTTTTCTTTTCAATACGGACATCTTTATCCTAAAACAAATACTAGCCTGCAACAACATTGGATTTGACTGGTTACAGAACACTTTAGGATTTGGATCACACGAACACCAAATAACTCAAAAAAATAATAAAACTTTTTAAGGCATACTTTTCTTAAACCATTCGTACTAAAAAAATGTGTATGCATGACTAAAAACAAAAGCATGGGGCGCGGCAATTCAAGAATTTATAAAATGAATTTGCAATGGAGCTTTGTAGGGAAAGAAGGTAAATCCTTATTGGACTAATTTAAATTTTTGTGCCTGCGACTCGTATTGGCGAATCATATCCTTGTTTAGGCTTCCGAGTCTTCCCGCCAAGTGTTCTTTTACGTAAGAGTAAGGGGAGAGAGAAGCCAAGCTCTGTTCAGCGTGGACCGAAAAAGAGTCATTGCTAGGACATCGAAGCGTCAATATGTACAGAATCAGTTTTCGTAAAATTTTCTTCTCCCAAGTGAGTCGAAAAGATTTTGTATTCTTCGAAATTGCTTTTACTGTCACGATGGCATAGTCTTTAATAAAACAAGTACTCTCCTGTTTTATCTTTCAGACATTTTTGGCTTTGTTTTATTCCGTTTTGTTATGAGAGAGAGTCTGTAATAGTTGACGAAGCATTCCGGCCGAGCCGAGTACGTTAACTTTTAGAGAAAGAATTAAGATGAATAAAAAATAGAACAGTACTTTTTTTTTCCTTTCGTATTAAATTATTTATGAATATATCGAAAGGTAAGAAAGTAGGATTATCTACTATTATAGGTGTACTGGTTATATGATGGAGTAGGAAGTAACTTAGTTATAGATTTTGTACTTGGAGGTATCTATTTTGTAGTATTGGTTGTAGAGAGTTAAGGAGTTTTTAGTATCTCGATGTAGTGTGATAAAATTGGAATATAGAAATGAAGGTATCAAATTGTATTACTAGAGGCGGAGTAGAGTAGAGTAGTGTTAGTTTTGCACTATGGAGTAAACAGAATCTGGAACTGGTGGTATTGAATCTATTAGCGGGCTTGAAGGTGTCTGGGATTGGAGAATTGGTGAGTAGATGGTAAACTGGCAGGAGGTATTTGCTGGTAGTGGGCCTGGGGGTATTTTAATTGGTGTAGCAGTAATATATAAAGATGGCGGATTTGGATTCTGGGAAATTGTAGATGAGTTTTCTGGCGTGGTCTTAAAAGTAGAAGTAGAAATAGATTGATAGATAAGATGTTGATAGGGAATCCTACCCGGGAACAGAGTCAAATATTATTATGCATTAATTGGTAGGCCTTCGTTAAAGCGCTACAACAAAATGGCCTCGTCAGCAGTTTAATGCATAATAGATAACATTCCCAAAATTCTAAAGGAATATATAAGATTTTTTTTTAATTGAGAATTATTCTTCTAATTAGTTAAAATCATCTTTCCCCGTTTCGAAACCCTATCTATTTAACTAATAAAAGTTATTTGTTACGTCCTCCTTTGGTCATACAATAATTTGAAACCTGTCAAAGAGATCTGGCAAACAAAATGTTTTAAAATAGGAAACCCGAAAATATTTCTGTTACCTCGTCCGAGATACCTTGTAAAGAATTTTGTCTATATTTGTTCATACTGCTAATTTTAGACATTGTGTGATATCGATAAGAATAATTTTGGAGATGTATGTTGCAAATAGTAAATTCTGTATCCTTATATAATAAATAATAGTATAGCGTACCCTTGGATTGATTTTTTCTTCTTGAAGAAGTACTTCCTTGCCAGTAGTGATTTTTGTTCTTTGCTTGTTGTTGAGGAGTAGAGTTAAAATAAATGTTTTTTTCTTTATTTTTTCTGATATAAGGATGATTAGAAAGGACAGTGGGGTCTTTCCGACTGAACAAAATAAAATTTCCCGTCCGCAAGAAACCGAGATCGAGTACCTCCCTCTCCCTAGAATCCTCTTTATTTTCCTCTTGGCTCGAAACTTAATTAAATTAAAAATAATTCTAGCTATTCATTATTTTTTGTCCTTACAAGAAAGACGGGTGAAATTATTTTATACAGAACTTTCTGTGTCCTGTAGATACTTTATTCGTTATTGCTAAGATAGCCGTAATAATATTTAGTATTGTCAAATTACACGATAAAAGATAAGACTAAATAGACCGGTTAATATTTATGAAGTCTATTAACCTTACTACACTGACACACAAAAGGTATCAAGATATTTCTGTCAATGCAGTTCTACGAAGGAGCCTCGCAAAATTGTAGCTATATGATTACAGTACAAGTATAATTCTTTATAAACATTTTATTGACTCTTCAAAGAAGCATAAGTATTAAGCAAGAACTGAGTTCGAACGACTTCAGAACATCCAGTCTCTGTGTTGTAGTTGTAACAAACATTGACTTCCGATCGACACTAGCGAGGAAACCAGGTTCGCGCCCAGCTGGAGACCATGCTGAGTGAGATTCTTCCGTGTTTTCTTTAGACCAAATGAAGGCTAGGATATTACACACACCAAAGTCCTGACAGATTCCTTCCCCATGCCTCTCTCCGAAAAAAAGTGTTTGCAACGGAATGATATTCTTTAGACTTCAGACAGGCGTAGGTCATAGTTGTGGATACAAGCCAGCAATGTAACGTAAATAGTTTATTTAAAATTTTATCTCCTTTCCCTGGCAACCAATAATCACTTGGCTCTTCAGATGTAAAAGAAAATAGTAACAGCTGCAGTAAGGACATCCAGTTCACCAACAATAAGAACAACAATCAACACGAACGGTAAACAATGATAATTTAGAGACTATCCATCCACTTACATAAATTTAAGCTTAAGTTGCTGTGTGTGAGGAGTAGTAGTGCAGATTTCCAAATTTACAACATCCAGCTACGTGATTTCAGAACCACGGGGCTAGTAGATGGGATAAGGTTTACAACAATATCGTAGTAACTATAGCTGTATCACTAGATGGAATAAGTTTCGAAGAACAAGGGTATTCTTATCTCAAAACGTGTATATTTGGACTTATCCATTTTCGGTTATCAACTAGCAACTGTACAGTAATTTGTACATATATATTTTCCTATGTATGTTTAATCAACAATACCCCTCTTCACTTTTGCAACACATGATTGTACTGGGAATTTCTATACACGTGCACGTATCAAGCATTATTGTATTCATATACCTATTTCTTTGTACGTTTCGTATTCACTACTGTTGATTTTGTTTAAGTAAGAGACCAATATAATAAGAGAACTCCTTGCCATTTTATATGCATGCAGACATTTGCTTCGTAGTGAAATGAGTCCCATTGTAATTATTATTCTTCCGTTTTGTGTATCATAAAAATAGCCTCTGGTGATGAAGGTTATGCATGTTAATAACAGTTCCACGCGGTTTTATTCTCCATCCAGAGTCCCCTAGCGCTCACTTTTGAATTAAGTAAGGGAAAGAGGTTAGGGTAACACCGAAACATCATTACCTTTTTTTAACTGAATCATGAAAAAATGTATTCCAGAAGCTATTAGAGTAGAACTGTGATCTCTTAGAGCAATCAGGACCGCGGTACCTCAATCGGTAGAGCGCTAACCTCTGGTGCTACAGGTCGTCGGATCGATCCCTGCTCATGCCATATATGGCTTTGTGGTGGTGTGGGTTTTCTCTTAATTCTTCCGTTTCCTCTCACTTTCTTCATTCCACCAAATTCGCCCCATCATTATTAATCCGTCCTGAGGCAAAATTGCCTAAAGACCTTAAAATTAAATTCAAATTAAATTCAATTCTTAGAGCAATCAGCTCTCGAAATTAAGAGTTGAATGCCGAAAGAAAACAGGTCCGTAAAAATTTCTCTTTGAGATAACAATTCTAAAGAGTTTTTTTCCTGCTAATTCTAGCTACTAGTATAGTTAGTGTCTATAAGTTGCGAAGTAGTCTAAGCTCTCCTGAAAACGTTCCTTTTTCTTGGACTTTTTAGTTTTAGTAAAGTTTGCAACTTAAAATTTGTTCGGCAAATTATAAGCTTATTTACCACAATGCGATAGAAATATGCTGTGAAGCCTAATATCTTCAGAATGTTTGAAAAATATGTCAGACAGAAATATCAAGGAAGTTACTTTCAAATAATTTCGAAATGTTTGTAGCTGGGATCGGGAGGCACCTAAAATCAGGGTTACCAGGTTATTTATTTTACCTGTGGAGGACCACAAAGTTAAAAATGGAGAACCACTACGATTTTTCTTTCTTCCAATGGAGAACAACTAACCTAAGATTGGTAGACAACTACCATTCATTTAATCATTAGATGCACTAATAAATTTTCTAAAGCTTTGCACTTTAGGGGTCAATTTGACCCTCTTCGAATTGTTGCACGTCTTGTAGACTTTTTGAGAAGAGATAATTGTTAAATAAAATCTCTGAAAGGTAATTAGCAGTATCGATCTCTCTGTATCTACCTATTTATATTAATATCAATGCATGTGAGAACTGTGTGATGTTACATCCATGACAACAGTCTCAAGGTCGATAGAAATATCAAGTATTCCTATGTTAATGTGACATCATGGACTATTAGTCAGTGATTCTTCTACCCCCCGTGGAGGTTGTCACCCCTAAATTATCGAGCTCATCCCCAACATTAACATTTTCACGGTACAAAGTGTTCAAAAAGTCTTTCTGTCTTTAGAATGTGGGCAAAACGAACAGAGCTTCCGTATATTGGAGCCGATCTGTTTGCAATTTAGAATTTCTTGTACGGTTATTATCAAAACGAAGAATACGAAGAACATTTGGAAAACGATTGATTTACATAGTATAGTCTTGTGATTAGGATTTTCACAGGAATCTAGATACATTTCTTTGATTCATACATCCCATTTTCTCTATAAAGACTCAAGAATCAACCAGCAAAGAAAGCTGTAAGTTCGATAATATCAACTTTTTCCCATGAAATAAGTCTTTTCTGTGGAACACGTCTACCTTCTAAAGTGCAAAGACGAATCTATTCTGGCATTAGAAGCGAAATAAAAACATCTTACCATCAGTATCAGGGAATTCAGTGTCTGATTTAAAAGCGTTGTCTTCAAACGATATGGATACCACTTATCTTTACTGTCATTCAAAAGCAGATCATCTTTTCTACAGCGGCGGACGGTTCATATGTTTGCCCGTTTGTACAAACTACCTTCTAATATTTTTATAATTAAAATGAGTCGAAATCCACCTTGCTTCTTATTTTTTGACACACTGAACGCTCACTTAATCATCAGACCCAAACCAAAAGACACACACACACACAGAAAAAGAGAGAGAGAAAGAGAGAGCGAGAGTGGGTGTATGTATTGTGTGGTTCAATCCGTCTTAGGCAGCAACAGCTCGCTTGCTTTCAGTTTCGTTTCCTTCAGGTTGCCAACCGAGAGCGCTAAGGAACTTTTGGGGCAAATCATGGGGTGAAGGCAGTCCAGAAGGCTACGGGGAAGATCGTTGCCTCGTAAGGCTCTATATTTTAGCACATTTTGGGCAAACGAAGTGTCGCTGCTTTGCACTAGATAGGCGAGCGCTCTTCGCCCTTGTAGAATTCCCGCATCTCGCCATGTTGACAATTTCCATTACCTGCTTCATGAATAATTTCTCGCAACTATTTTCTTCTCTGGCGGTCAATTGAAAGGCATCCGTTTTAAATTTTAAATGAAAGAGCATTTCAAGTTGAAAAGTCTAGGATAAAATATATCTGCTCGAAAGTGCTTCTTAGAATTATTTATCTGGAATAATGCCCGAAAATAAGAATACTAATTCTTGATTATTTTGCTTTGTTATTCTGAAACGTACCCGTTACTTTAAATCAGCCTGCCGATGCCGAGCAACGATTCTGAGTAAAGATTATCTCAGCTCAATCCAGCGCATGTTCAAGTAGCACGTAATTCTGATTAAGTAGAAGAAACTCAGAAACGTATGAGAACTCTAGGTTATATAATTTTCAATTTTACACCTTTTCTAAAACCAGAAAAAGGATGAAAAGTTAAGCAAAACATGTAATAGCACTCACCGAGTAGCCATAAATTAGTTGTTAGAATATTAGCTTCCCTTTCGGGAGGTCGTTGGTTTGATCCAACACCCGACCATACCGGCTGAGGGTTCGTCCTTTCACGCCAGCCAAATGCCGAGATGGTATCTTCAACTTATGACCTGGCTGACACTTTCTCGCATCCTTTTCCCTACCCTACCCAGCTCCTTCCAGTGGTCATTTCAGTATTCTTCTTCTTGACAGATGGATGCCTCGGACTTGCTCCAGAGTCCGATCGCACGTTGAGCCACGGTTTTAATAGGTTAGAGCACATTAATGCACTGCTCGTGCATATGAATTTTTTCATCTGGTGAAATTCGTGAAGAATTTTAATTCCTATTGCAATTGCTTCTGACATGATTATAAGAATGAGCTTAATTGATTTGTTCCTTTCCTCGTCAGATATTCCTCAATAGATGAAACATACTATTAAAATTCCGCTTTCATTCTTTATTTGTTTTCGATAGTTTTAAGATTTCCCCCCCAAATTCTCAAAGTCTCTCTCTTTTTTAAACTTACATTTAAGGACCAGACAGTAATCTATGGCATAAATATATCACATATCCCTGGAATTATGTCTTTTAGCGAACACTCAGTAAGAGGGAAGAAGGTAGCAATCTACGTGCTATGCCCATATTCGCCTAGTGGAGCTTAAACAAACCATAGAAAATGTCAATCAGTATGACGACAGAAAGAATCGAACCTGTCTCCCTATCCAATGCCGATCTAAATTCCGTGAACGTAACCATAGGATTGCGGAAGCTGGATATGTAAAAAGGACAGATATTCAAAATTGTAGGACTAGATATTGACAATTTTAACTCTGAACCATAATTAATATTTTGCTTGCTGTCCTGGAAGACGATCTGCTTTTGAAACCCGCTACTGGTAAAGGGAACTTGATCAATAAGTCCACGATCATTGTTCTGAAGTTCTTGATGAGTACCGGATTTTTTCTTTTCTCAGTTAAACCCCCGACCCAGTTAATGTATTGTAGCAAGTTTGTCTTTGAAGAAGGTTTCTTGGGAGGAGATTTTCTACACTTGTCTAATGCACAATGTTATTTCCTTGGTAACGAGATTTTTACTTGTGAAAATCCCTCTATGTGGAACCGCATAAATAAAAAACTTTGCTCAAGTCCATCTATTGGGTACAACTGTCGTTGTAATTTGCTACAATTAAACGTCTTATTTTTCGTTGACAACTGTTGTCTGAAGGTGTATTGTTACCAGATAACGTAGACCTATTGTTATAGTCTTCAATTGTGTTACCTTTGGTGCGATATTAATTTAAGACAATTTATGCTTAATCAGCATATTCAAGAAAGTAATTGTACAGAAGGTGTACTCATTTTCCATTTTAAAAATACACTTATCTTTCTTTATTCACACACAAAAAATGAAAGGATTTATAACAACCCACAAACCTTTTATCGTAGTTTTTCGTAATTGACCTTAAAGCTTCCATTAACCCAAGTTCCTCTCTTGACGACTAAGGAGTAAAGTTAGACTTGGGTTGTAGACACCTATAAGCCAGAAATAATTTGAACTCAACGAGTAAAATTCAGTATTCTGGGAGGGAATCGAATAAGGGTCGTCCAATGTAAAGTCCGCCATATTACACAAAGGATCACAGCAACAAATATAATTACAGGGTGTGTTCTGAAAGTAGTAGGACTGATTTTTTTTTTAAAAATGTATTTATGATAATAGTACAAACGATTAGAATTGTTCGAAGTAGCATCCTTCCGCATCTACACACTGCTGCCAACGAGTTTTCCAGTTTTTGTATGCCTCCAGGAACCTCTGGACCGGAATGCTGTTTAGCTCCCTCGTCACGGCCTGTTGAACCGTCTGTACCGAGCCGTGATGCTTCCCCTTGAGCGTCGATTTTAATCTCGGGTATAGAAAAATGTCTGGCGGGGCCAAGCCGGGGCTGTAGGGGGGATGAGGCAGCGTTGCGACATTGTGCTGGGCAAGATACTCCACTACGCCGAACGCTGTATGGCTCGGCGCGTTGTCATGGTGCAGCCGCCAATTGTTGGCGATGGCTGGACGGACACGAACAATGCGTTTTCGCAGTCTTTTGAGGACTTCCACGTAAAAAACTGCTTTAACTGTTTGTTTGGTTGGTACGAACTCTTTGTGGATGAGCATGGATCAAAAAAGCAAATGAGCATGGACTTTTGCTTGGATTTGCTCATTCGTACTTTCTTTACACCCGATCTAGCCATGGTAGCATCATCTTAATCATGTCGTGTGTTTCTTTGCCCGTTTTACCAAGCTTTACACAAAATTTGATTGCGTATCGCTGCTCCAGTAAACGCTCCATGATTCTCCGTGACGAGGCGTTTCGACAGGGGTTCACAGTACAAGCGACCTGCTCTCTTCAACGGCCGAGAGACGACTGCCGCTGTTTCCCAGCGTTCCCAATATCCCCCTCCACCGATCGTGTGCGCGCAGACCGCCTCTCGTCCGCCCATTCACTCAGGAAAAAGCCAGTCCTACTACTTTCAGAACAAACCTTGTATACCGCTAAAAACCAAATATTTTTTTTTTTTTCACTTTTACTCTTTAGACACAGAACTCTTTCGATACAGAACCAGAATTCGATAAATACAACTGAAAAGCGTCTAAACTGTTTATCATGAGCAGGGTAATACCGTGCACTTGATGGTATCAATACGATAACATAACTCTGAAGGTACCAACAATAAAGTTGTTTCGACTATATGCGTTAACCCTATACTCCAAGATAATATTGAGTTGAGTGATCCGGGTGCTGTGTAAAAAGTTATGGCGACACAGAACAAAATAATTAAATTGAAACGCACAGTCTTTATAACTACAATACAAATGCCTAGGGAAGATAATGAGTAGACTTTATTTTGCCTTTAACATCACAATAAAGGTGAATACCCAAGATGCCTACTTTTCTCCTCTCTGAATGTTGCCGGTGTCATTCACCATTGGGGTGGCAATGGTGAAACTACTTTCCTTCATTATGAATATTCATTTGGGTATATCTTTCAAGAGTATTTGTAGATTCTTCAACAAGCCTTTGAAGATCCCCCAGGAATAAGGCAACAGTGCTCTCTTAATCCACCCCAGAACATATTTAGTACTCATCCAGCCAGAGAATGGGCAAGATATCGGCCAGTGTCTCCATTAATGCACTATCATGGTATTCACCTGGTGAAACTGAGGGAGACTCTGAGGAGCAGAGCCTCAGTCAGCGCGGGGTAGCGAACTGGGGAAGCGCCTGGTGGAAGAAATGGAAGTACCGAGTAGTAGTTGAGCTACGTAATCGGAAAGTCCTGCGAGAGAAGTGAGCCTACGCCCATCCTGACTGATCTTTCCAGGTTTTATCCTCATACGCAGGAGGCAAATACTACGATATAGTGTTAGTTAACTTCATTCCTCTCTCGTCCCCCATCCTATCCTGAGCCAGAATTGCTCAAATCTAATAAAATAATTCAAAATTGAAATGGAGCCCGAAAGTCGACTCTACGAAAGAACGAAGAAACAATGAAAGCATTCGAAATGTATACATGTAGAAGAATGCAAAATCAGCTAGACATTGAAGATGCGGAATGACGAAGTGCTGGAAAAAGTGAGGGAGTGGCTGGTATCTCTGGAGACACTTTCAAAGAGACAACAAAGATGCTTTATACGTTGGCTGCGCAGAAATTGTGTACTAAGGAATGCAATTCAAGGCATGGTTGACGTAAAAAGAGGAAGGAGAAGAAGACGAATACAAGTTCTTGAAAGTATTAAGACAGGACCTCACACTTTCGGCAGAACACTATGATCACAATGAAAAAATAAATGAAAAAGAACAGAAAATAAAATTGAAAAATGACCTTCATGTGATCGATAATAAACAAAAGACTTCTTCCTAGTAAGTCTTTCCGTAAACTATCGTATGAACCCTCATTTATTTATATCTCCAACGTAAACTTTCATCCAATTAATCCATATCCTCACTAGAAGCAACTCAAATAACTCCAAGAAGAAGAAGAAGAATTGACGTAATTAAATCTTAGAAAAAAGCAAAAACACACAAACTCTTCATATATTTTCAGCCATATTTATATATTGATCTATCACAGTTGAGCGACTATAATTGACGAAAGAAAAACTTTTATAATTGAGAGTCAACAAATTATGGGAGAAATTTTATTGGACCTTCATTACGGACTATAGTCCCAGATGCTAAGAAGGGGAGAGGGGACAAATAGGGGTGACATTGGGGGAAGTAGTAGTAGTACTAATACACAAAAATTGAGAACGTTAAGGAAAGAGGGGGCGAGGAAATAGTCTTTCCTTTTCAATTTTAAACTTATTTTCTTCTTGAGATGTAATGTGCAGAAACTGTTAAAGGAAAAAAAGAGGAGGAAAGAGAAGTGTTCATCTGGCATTTACAGCAAACGGTGGGGGTTGAAAACGATTGTTACCGTTGATCTGACATTCGTTAATTCAGTAGTAACGTTCGCCAAAGTTTCTCCTTTTCATCTCTCTCTCTGTTTCTTTTCTCTGAATCCCTGGAGGGAGTTCTAATGATTTCATAGAGATGGATTTATTGCTTTCGTTAAGTCGGGGGTCACTGGAACGAGGGATTCCTAGAAAGGAAGAACAGTCCGTTCATTTTTTTATTCCGTTTATTTCTCTTTTCACTTGACTATCGAGAAGGATTTCTGACACTTAAAGACAGAGATGCAATTTACTGAAGTTTGCAAATAAAAATGCTGAACAACAGAAAGGTCTCTACAAGAGGAAAACAGCCTGGAGAAGATTTAAATTATTTTGTTTTTCTAAGAACAGGAGGAATATAGTTTTAATGTACAATATGCACAACATTATCAGGAATTCGTCAAGGTTTCAACGCAAGTATATTTCAAGTAAATTACTACTAATACGAACAATTATTCTGTCCTTACTTTTAAAGGAGAGTAAATTTTGTCTGGTACAGGATGTCATGAGAACATCGTGAGCTTATTTAGCTTCAGTCGTTTCTTTAAGGGTAATATAAAGCAGAGATCTCTGACTCTAGATGGCAGCACTACCGTTATATTATCATGACATTGAAGTGTTACCAACTGCTCTGTTTTAGACAATTCCAATCTACGACAATTGCCCAGGGTTCCGTTACAAGTTCAAACCAGATGTTCGGTTCTGAGAAATGTTTCCTAAAAATGGCATTTAAATTCTGTGAAGATAGAAGAACACCACAGATAAAAGACGTTTACACAACTGAAATGTAGAAATTGTTATGTACATGTCGTCTTTGCTATGTGTTGTCGTCGTAGTATTTTTTTTCTGGTTTCGACCTAGTCTTACCTGGCTGAGGTAATATGTAAAGATTTATAGTCTTAAATCAAGTCAAAGTAAAACTAGTTTTAGGATGAAACCGTAAACATTTTATTTCGTGCAAACCTTATAAAACTCTTACTTTTGAACCAGCTCAAATCCCCCTTATGGACTCAGGCTTTTAGTTGGTTCGAGAATGATATTGTTTCAATCAAACATTTTTTTTTACATTTTTTTTTTACATTTGGGGACCCGCCTTCCACCCCTGTCTCTCTGCATTCTTTACACAAAATAGGTAGTGTACTTTCGGGGACGTACAGCACGAGCAGTTGTTCGCTCTCCCCATTTTGGGACAGGCTGTCCCTAGAGATTCTTGGATTGCCGGAATTCCGGCACTCCAAGAAGCTCCTATGTTCCATCAGTTTAGACTTCAGGTGTTGCGGGACGGACTTTTAACCAGGCATCCAAGGTTCTCCTGGTTTTTAGTTCATGTTTAGAACATTTGCTTGGGGGGAGTTCCCTACCTACCATATTTGCAATTTTATTATAAAAAGAAACATCGATACATAACATTTAGGACAAACACATGGACAACACACGGACTTCACAATGACAACACAAACATGGACCTGATTCGGCATCTTCTTCTTTTGCTGCCCCTGCAACGAGATAAGAGAGGAATTTTAGGATCGGATTGCGCGTGGGAATGTTGTTTCGCCCACAAAGTTTTTCCGCTTCTCCTTCCTAGCCGTCTTCTTTACTGATATCTTCCTCTTCCTCACTCACCATAGGGTTTAGGTTGTTTTCACTTGCCACACTTTCACTCTCACTTCATTTGCACTTGTATTCCTTTGGGGATAGGGGGGATTGGCAAATCATAGCCGTAGAAATGATGTTCTCCTACAAAGTTTGTATGCATCTACCTTTGTTATCCTTACTAGGTTTCCCTCCATTTCCACCTTAGATTCCTCTTCTGATTTCCCTCTCCATCATTCACTCATTTGGTCACACATACACTAGGCTATTTTGCTGTACGCTTCCATTCCGGGTTCCGGAATGTAAGTATTGTTTGGATTATTTGTTGTTAAATATTTTGATTATTATATGTTTTACTATTTCACTACACTTTCCCGCCACCACATTTATTCAACACGCACACTATGAGCGTCTCTTGTGCCGGATTCCTGCACAAGGCACTCTAATTTGCCACTGGCTTCCAGCGACCAATTTCACTTTATTTGCTGATAATCATGTTCTAATTAGTTATTCTTTATAGCTTTATTTAGGCCACTTTTCGGTTGTCTTTAACACATCCGGATGGTTATTTGAACACGTTTCGATACATAATGTTCTTTCGAGATGCTTGCTCGGCACCCGCGCGACGCTGCACACACACGACACGCTCGCGCCTCACGGAACCCGTAATCGTTTATATTCTTTATTGAGTTTAATTATCCATATATCTATGTCATCCTTCCCCTCATAAATTTCTCTTTATAGTACCTTGATATTTTTGATGTCAGCTCCTGAAGTATCAAGGCGAGTTCCGGTGTTCGCAGAACCTCTGCCGTGTTTACATCCCTTATTCTATTTCTTAGATCCAATACCAAATTTTCAGTTTCGGTACATCTTAGAACTATATGTTCTGGTGTAGCTATTGTATTGCAGGTATGACATAGATTATCTTCAACAAGTTTAAGTTCTCTTAGCTTCTGGCGGTATGGGCCGTGTCCCGTGAGGTAATGTATCATTCCTCCACTGGCTTCCAGTTGCACTTCCAATCTTCCAGCCACTTCCGGAAAGATACCATAGAGTCTTCTTGCTTTCGGGCTGTTTTCCCAAAAACGTTGCCATGCACGGACTATTTCCCTTGTTAGTTCTTCTTTATTGTTGATTTCCGTACGTATGATTTCTCTTATTTTGTCGTTGTTGTTTTTTTTCAGCCAGTACATGACTCCGTGTTGTTTAATTTGAAGATGCATCGGCAGGGTTGCGGTCGCTACCTGAAGTGCTTCCACCGGAGTGGTTCGATAGGCTCCAGTTAGCCTTATTAGCAATTGCCTTTGGGCTCTGTTCACTATTTGAGATTGTTTTATATCGTCCATCCGGTAGCTCCAGGCACTAGCGGCATAACACATTACTGCTTTAATCACTTGGTCGTGGTACAGCCTTATAATGTTTGTTGGTATTTTTAGTTCATTTGTGGCAATTGTTATAAGTTTGTGGGTAATTTTAATTGCTTTATTCGTTACATTTGTTGTATGTTCCCTAAAATTTAGTTTTTCATCTACTATAAGGCCCAGATATTTATAATGTTTTTCTCTTTTTATTGATTTGTTATTAATTTTGATTATGGGTCCCCTGTTAAAATTTAGCTTTCCTTTAAATAATACATACTTTGTTTTTTCTGCTGAGATAGTCAATTTGTTATTGCTGCACCACGTTACCATTTCGTTGACGATTGTATTCGCTTTTTGTTCCAGATTAGTTCTACTACTACCTTTTAGTACGACCGCCAGATCGTCCGCATACCCTACCACAGTTTCCACCTCTTGCAGTCTACTTAGCATCTCCAGACATGGCTGGAATGTTATGTCCCAGAAAATGGGTCCTAGGACCGACCCCTGGGGACAGCCCCTTGTGGGCGCCTTCCACACAACGCCATCAACCGTGTTGACTTCAATTTTTCTATTTATGAAATAGTTATTAACAAGTTTCCATATGTCTGGATGTATCCTGAGATTTTTTAGTTCTTTTAATAGAGCAGGCCACCAGAGGTTATCAAATGCTCCTGATATATCGAAGAAGATACCCATTATATACTTGCAGTCTTCAGTCCGTATTTGCTTTATCTTCTCACATAGCTGGTTGATTGCGTCTTCCGTCGATTTGCCTTTTAAACGTTGTTAGCAAAATTTTCGAAAAAATTATA
>JAGDQP010000398.1:0-20384 GCA_022664845.1 Lepisma saccharinum
CAGATACGTTGTTGAACATACCAATGCTGTCATAGTTTTAGTACAGTTGCATAAACTTATTGCCGTTGCACAACTCTGGTAATGCCCACTTGTTCATCTACAGAATGATTATTATTCGTAATTTACCTTAGAACTTTTAATTACTCTAATTCAAAAGTAACATTCTCAACCGAGAAATGCTCATGCAGCGTAAACTCTACTAAACCGCATTTCCTATATGTCAGCTGTTATTTCCCCATTTTGAACTGTACAGAGATCCCTTGCTTACACCAATACTCAAGCATGCTATACCTTGTAACGTATATGACCCATCTACAATGATCCTTCACCATGTTGGACACATGTAGCCAGCACGACAAATACGACCATATTCCCTTAAGGAGGCTTTATTTTCTATTTCTATATACATTCTCGCTTGACATATTACACTTGCTTCGTAAACACGAAAGATAGAACCATAGGCTTATTCGTTTCCCTTGTGTCAGTATCCTATAGCCGACTTGTGCATTTTTAGCAGGAGTTAATAGCTAACAGTACGCCTAAGTTATTCAAATATCCATGCTTTCAGTGTTGCCGTCGGTTCATCAACAAGAAAGATACATCAATTGTCTTTCATACACATTTTAATGTCTGGTGAACAGCTTGGGACGTTTAGCTACGAAGGTTGGACACCGCGCAGTATGATCGAACACGTTTCTCTACATTTGTGTTTTACTATTCCTATTAGGCTGGTAAGAAATAAGATTACGCTCCATTCTACAGTCATCCCTTTAACAAGGATTTTATTTTCCGGTAGTGTACATGACAAATTAGGTTATAAGCATTGTCCTATATTCTGATGACTGTGATCGCCTTTTCTATAAAGTTGACATCAGTTATCTACTCGCTCAACCATTGCTACAGCATCCCCCCGCATATTAGCATATTCAGGAATTTTCAGCATTCACAGCCAGAGGGTGCTACAACCATCAAAATTTTATTCATACAGCGAATTAATATTTTATATTATTGCCAATACTATTTTATATTGGTCAACTGCCATTCACAATTCCGGAAATTGTAACAATTTATCTAAAGACCCATGACCCGTCAGGTACTGTTTAACTAATTATTATTTTATATTTGTAGCGTGGTAAACGTTTAACGATCATTCACAATCCTATGATTACACCAGCCAATTCCGTACGACCACTAACGTTGGTACTTGTTAACACTTAGTATGCAATTCTTATAGAGCTAATAATATTCAACACGTTTATTCCATTAAAAGTATTATCCCTCTGCGTAAACTATACTGCTTGTACAACTCCCCCAGTCTACCTTTAGCAAAGCCGATAAATGAGCTGCACCTACCTAATACAGACATACACTGTTCATGTTCCTAGTTGCAATTCTAATTACCTTCCAGTAACGTAATCCCCACCATCAAAAAGATTCCCAGTTCAATGCATGCACAAACATGTTCAACAACACATGGCTACATACCCACGGGGACTGGCAAGCATCTTGCATATACACACGATCGCGTTGCTTGACTGCAATGCCATGAACAGCCTAAGATCCTCCAGCCAGAATGAACCAACGAACGAATGCGGAAATTGACGATCTTGACCGAAATTAATATACTATATATCACTCCCACAAACATTATCCCTCCTCTTAACATGTCCGCTCAACAATATATATTTAGTTTCTTCCCTTTTCGGGTAACATACTTTCATGAACATCATTCATCTTATTCACGCTTCAATACTAGCTCTGACACATCCCTTGTCACTGGACAGACTGTTACGACCCCTTTATTCTTCAGCCTCATTGTAACCGGCACATCTCCCATTCTTTATCTTTTTCTTTTTAGAAAAACTGTCAACTTTAGTGTTGTAGTCTTCTTGGAAAAAATGACAAATGACTGCGCTTCCCCCCACTACGTAACACAGTCCTTCACAAAACCATCCATCAACGTATTATCCAAGACTGCTGTCAGCCACTCGTGCTCTTTTACAAAGCATGCCCAAAGATCATCAATCTCCCCCATTGTGTACAATAATCCTACATGACAGGTGAACATGGTCGTTTTCCAAACAATAGTGTCGGTATTACAAAGAGCACCCATAAAGTAGGCCTCTATCTACTAGTTGAATCATAAAAGAAAGAAAAAGAATGAAGAAAGAAAATATGGTTATAACAAATTGAACACATTAGGACATAATAGACACTAGTTTAGCCATAACATACGAAGGGATGCCGGAGAAAAGAAACGAAAAAGCGCAAAATAATCCCTATCCCTGTATAGAAATGATCATCTTTCATAGTTGACACGTTTCCTCTGCTCAAAAGGTTGTGTGTTTACCTGCAGGCGCTCACATCCCTCCCATCTTTTGAAATGACCTTCATGCGTTTATACATTTTCTCTTCAAAAGTCTGTCGCTCGCTCTGTCTCTCTACCACTCTCTCAGAGAAAGAATTCTTAACAAGATTTTTAAGAAAGGAACTTTTCGCGGTCAAGAAGCAACAAACTTCTGTTGACTTTTTTCGCTTTCATACACAAAATATAAAAATAGTTACAACGGATTTTTTTTTTTTTTTTTTTTTAGAAATAAACCTTCGCTCTGAAGAACGGTAAATTCCGTCTAAATTCATCATATTAAAACAACAGTATCATTTAGCGCCGTTTAAATAGCATTGTTCTAAAATTAAAGTTACAAAGAACACTCTTAAGCTAAATTCATAGCATGCGAGCTGCTAACAAGAGGCAATATGTTAAGAGGCGTAACAAGAAGCCTAACAAGAGGACTAAATTCGTATATTACCAAATTCTTAGGAATTACAGGTCCCAAGGTATTCAAACAATGTAAACACAATTAATAAATCTGTTCATTGAGTGCATAATCGACAAAATATCCACGGGAAAACAAAGCACAGATTCAGGGAAATGACAACTAATTACACATTTGATCATTCAAATTGCAAAAACAGACCTAAAGTTGAAATGACAATAACAGTAAATACTGTGTACATTATAAGGAATACATAATGTCAATTAATAAACATTTTTACATACAACTCTAACAAATTACCATAAGCTATAAAAATTAGTTTAATCAACAAGTAAGAGTGTTCAATGCTCATACTTGCAAAATAATATTTTCCAGTTAATACAATGTTTTCATCGGTTCTTTGACAATACAGTGTTGCGTACGTGTACGTAGGGCGGTTTATTACTAAATTTATTACATTAAATCTAGTGATTTATTCTTAATGTAAGTTAGTATATGAAATAAATAAAATAAAGTACGCACCTATCCTACTTTATTGATAATCGAAATTATTCTTAATGTAAGTTAGTATATGAAATAAATAAAATAAAGTACGCACCTATCCTACTTTATTGATAATCGAAAGACAAAATACAAGAAACATTAAACTACTTGCAGTTCCATACCTGTAAATTTACCAGCAGGTTGTAAATTATTGAGTAATAATTAGAAAAAAACATGCGAATTTGCAATACCGTTTTACCCTACGTTTCCGTACCCCGTTTTACCCCACGTTCCCCTTTAAAAGACCTCCATAAGGTTATAACTCAGTAAATGTAACTCCGTAAAATATATGGTGGTGAAAACTAGCAAAGAAATGGCTGAGAATAGTGTTGTATGTGTATGTCACAATGTAAAATGTGCAAAACGTGCAAGAACTTTTGTTTACTAAACGCCAGTTATAAATTGGCCGCAATCTTGAATCCTAAGGGCTGAAACTAAGGGTGCTACGACTCAAATCACTTCTAATAGTATCACGACCCACTGTGCAAAGTCGCATGCAGTTTTCCATTACGTAGACCCTGCACTAAAAGTAGGCATGAAATATGTTTATCGAAGGCTCGTAAACTACCACAGAAAGCGGAATATAGAGGTAAATTGCTTTCTACCTCTGCCTCTCCCTGTTTTTCTCTAACACGTATATAGAGGCAAATATTAAGAAACCTAAAGTGAGAGTACAGTAGGCTATATTTTTTAGGGATTGGTGATGTAATATCAGGCGATTCAAAACATCAGAGAACGAAGAATTGCAAAACACACACACTTTTTCTTCCCTTTTCGGTTAATGTCTTCTTTTATTTGTGTCGTATATAATCCAAAATGAAAGGATCCATGTTTGATGGTATGTGTATGTACAGTGTGGCCGGTTAGTCATAAGCTGCACAGGAAGTAACAACTGCTGGGAACGGTTTGTAAATTCAATTGATAATGAACATGCAAGTAACAATTGTGACTGTTGTTCCTAGATTATGATGCTTAAAATCGCCTCCTTTATGAGCTGCAATAAACATAAAAATATAGCAACAGAAGTTCTCAAGAAGAGGGAAGTAACATTTCTTAATTACAGTCGGTAGCATGTTGATCTTGTATGTCCAATCGCTATCTCCTGATCCTCAAAATATGACATTTCTAAACCTCCTTTTTCTTTTCAAGTATTTTTCTTTTGAAAACTTAACATTCATTGCTGCGGGATCATTACCAGAAAAAAGGTATGAAGGTAAAAGTGTGATGGCGCTACTATGTCCTTAATTGTATAAATTTCACATAGACATGCAAATAGATAGAACGCTTTCGAAAAGTGCCCTGGTCCCCCCAAGGTCCGCAAGGGCTGAAATGCAGCACTGGATATGAGTGTTAAAGAAAAGATATAACAGTATTGAAAAGGTATCGAGTTTTATTTTAAGTACTAATAGATACCAATGTCTCGAAAGTATAGAGAACCCATCTCTAGTCTTGAACTTTTGAGAATTCACCAAAAATTACCTTTCATTTCTTTGCGAGGATTAGGGTCAAGTATATTTATGAGTAAGCTATGTATATTTATGAGTATATTTATAGCTAGTATACCTGGTTCTTTCTGAAGGGTTTTGTTTTAACCTCCACAAGTTTCTCACTTTTATCGTGTGCCAGGTGAGACAAACTAGGTAAGAACTAGCAAAGGGAAGCAACTAAATTTGCATGAACAAGTAATGCAAGGGCGAATCAATTGTTTTTTTCAATTTTCTGATACACCTTTATATCAATAGTTATTTCCCCTGCCTGTTATTGATGACGTAATTTTCACTCTCCTCAATAGTCAAATGGTATATATACTTCTCAATTATACTTAGCTAATTCCGATAAGAAGAAGAAACGATGGCCAGTTAGAATGAAATAATGTAAGTTTCATCACTAGATACATTTAGTATTTCGTGTTTAGTTTAGCATATGTTTTGGTGATATGAGATGAATTAATTGCAGAAATAAATTCATTACAGAACAAAACAATTCAAGTGTACCCATTTACTTAATATTCTCCTTTTAAATATTAATTAAAGACCACAGGAAAAGAAGACACTTTGTCCATTTTCTTGATTTTAGAGGAGAGCTTGTAAAATTTCAGAATTAGCATTACGTATACCGGAACATCAAATAAAGATTTGCTTGTAACAGACGAACTACGCATGTTATGTTCATGAATTATAGTTTGTTAGAAATGTCCTTCAAGGAGCTAACTGATGGCACTCTGATCTCAATTTCGCCAAAAATGGACAGAACACGTTCTTTTGCTGTGGTCTTCAGTTATAAACTTTGGAAACTGTACCTGTGTCCTTGTATCTCGATCTAGTTCAGATAATTAATATCACCATAAACTATTGCCGTTTTTTTAGTTATAAAAACTTAGGTTGTTTAAAAGGATGCGTTAGTAATAATAAATATACTTAAAGGAAGTAATATCTGTAAGTTTTATAAACAAAGCTACATGATATATAAACGTAAGCTGTTGTGAATATAAACATAATATTGATAGTGATGACTCTGTATGCAGTTTTTAAACGCTCAATAACTATTCAAATAAGTTTTTTCAGCATGTTTACAGGGACTTCTCGAGCTTAGAATTTATTTCCACCCTCATATTTTAGAAACCTTACTTTTCTAAAACTTAACTCTAACCATATCATAGCAAAACATGTTACAGTCGTCGCAAAAACAACTTTCCATACTAAACACACGACAAAAAAATTAACACCCCACATTTTGTTTGGATTACGATGATTATGTCAGTATATCTTGAAGTAAAGAAGGTTCCATATACTTAAAGTGAGATTATCCTTAAAATTAACCTTGTGGTATTATCCTGAATTTGGGGAGTCATTTGGTTAAGGTTTTAGATCACATTCACCATCTTTATATGCCCCTTTCATAGAATTACCGGGGAAGTTATTTTCTCGTCTTATGTCTCGCAGAGAGCGAACGAATCTTTGCCTGATTTTTCCTAACGTATATGTTGACATGACATATTGCGTTTCATGAAAATGCATTTCTTCTACATAAACAATATAATTTTTAAGGAACTTATTGTGAATCCAATAAACTGAATCTGAATCTGAATCTGCGTTTCTAGAGTTAAATATTAGTTACATCATATATTCATATTTTTCAAGAAATCTGAATATTTACAAAACTTAACTCCTCAAGAAAACAAAAGAGTTATTATGAACAACAGAAACTTAATAGTTCTACTTCTCAAAGATCTAAGCAAAATAATTTTCATATAAATAAATTAAATAAACATACCAAAATCACGACCATGATCTACACTTTTAGGGTTTTCTTGCTTTTATTTTGTCATTAAAAAATTTTAATCACCTACAATACTCAAGAGAAATAATGGCTCAATTGAAACCAAAGCTGCTAGAAATTTAGAAGCTATTTCCGGTAGAAACATAATTTACAGGTTAAAAATGTAAGATGATCTCTTACGTCCCCTCCCAAGAAAAACTCACTGATCACTTGGTATTATAAGTAGAACTAAAACGACCATTCTGAAAGATAGAAAACCGAACAATACATAAGAATTTTATTTTCTCGTGGTCTGTCCGATAATTAGATCTGACAATAAAGACAATACCAATCTAATGAAGATGAGAACAATTACAAATAAGATATATTATAATAAAATAAGATTACTTAAAGTTTTCCTTTCATTTTTAACTCTTTCATCATGTATGGAAAAGGTGATCCCAAACAGTGAAATCGGCTTTCTTTTCCTTCTTCCTTCAATTTACTTTCTGAATGAGGATCACGAAGCAAAGAAAATTTCACAGTGAATAGTTATTGAGTGAGTATCTTTTCAACTTGTTTAACAAATAAAAATAATTATATATTCCCTCGTCACTAAGTTTGTATTCGTCGTTTTTTTCTTTCAGGTCCACAATAAACGTTTGTCTGCATATAGAAGCATCCTGTTCGCATCCACGAGGAGGGCATTAATGTTACAAGCAATACAGTACGTGTATAAGAACCAGGAGATTGTAAGTACGTAATGCACACCGAGAAAATGTAAGTGATTTCTACTAGTCGTGTAAGGTGTTTAATCCAATTTTACCTTTCAACTTCACAGGTAGGTGACTAACAATTTTTTCTAGGTTGGTGACGACAGGAGCACGACAGGACAACGAAGGAGGAGAAGATTCATCAACATCCTCAGGTGAGCATGGTAAGTGACATTCATCGCCGCTCTTTAGGTGTAATAGGGTTTGCTCGTTTGGGGCAGCGCGGGACATATTCGGTTTTTTATTACTTTAACGGAAAGTAGTAAGAATCCGAATATTGTGGAGTCAAGCCAACTTAGATTTAAGTTGTTGCTTGTTTATGTGTTTTTCTTCTCTCGTTTCAGGCACTACATTCCATCAGATGTGTGGCAAGAGGAATATGGCAGAGGAGATAAAAAGGATATTCATTCCTTGGTTAGACTATAACGTACAAAAAGACAATAGGAACGTGAATATATCACTAATCTTTTTTTTTTTTTTTTTTTTTTTGCTTTTCTGCTATTGTTTCAGATACTGATTACCAATAAATGAAAGAGAAGAACAGGAACGCCACATAGGGAATGTGAAAAACGTATATTCCTTAGTTCGATTACAATGCCACAATAGGACCAAATTGTACATGAACATATCACTAATCGCTCTTTCTTTTTTGCTTTTCTTCTGTCGTTTCAGGTACTATTTACTAATAGGCCAAAGGGAAGAACAGGAACGCCACATAGATAATGTGAAAAATGTACATTTCTTGGTTCGATTATAATGCACAAACAGGGCCAAAAGGTACGTCAACATATCACTAATCTTTCTTTATTTTTTGTTTTTCTTCCATTGTTTCAGGTACAATTTACCAATAGGCGAAAGGGAAGAACAGAAACGCCACATAAGGAATATGAAAAACGCACGGGGCTACTGTGGCTCAGTTGGTAGAGTGCTCATCTCTGGTGCTAGGGGTCGTCGGATCGATCCCTGCTCATGCCATGTGGGCTTTGTAGTTGACAAACATAGTGTGCGTGGGCTTTCTTGGGGTGCTCCCGTTTCCTCCCACTTTCTTCATTCCACCAATTCATCCCATCATCATCCATACGGCCTGAGCCATAGTTGCCTAAAGGCCTTAAAATAAATTCAATTCAATTAAATTAAAAACCCACATTCCTTAGTTTGATTCCGACGCCCCAATCGGACCAAATGGTACGTAAACATATCACTAATCGTTCTTTGTTTGCTTTCCTTCTATAGTTTAAGGTACTATTCACCAATAGGCGAAAGGGAAGAACAGGAGCGCCATAAAGGGAATGTGAAAAACGTACATTCCTTGGTTCGATTACAACGCAAACATAAGCAAAATGGTACGTGACAATATCACTAATCGTTCTTTCTTTTTTGCTTTTCTTCTATTGTTTCAGGTACTATTTACCAATAGGCGAAAGGGAAGAACAGAAACGTCACATATTGAATGTGTAAAACGTATATTCTTTGGTTGGATAACAAAGCACAAATAGGTCCAAAATGTATGGGAATATATCACTGATCGTTTATTATTTTTTGCTTTTCTTCCATCGTTTCAGGTACAATTTACCAATATGCGAAAGGAAAAAACAGGAACGCCAGATAAGCAATGTGTTCCTTGCTCTCTTTGTGTGCAACAGATCCATATTCAAGCTCTACTGTGATATTGGGATACAACAGAGTTAGTGCGAACGGAACATTAATTTCATATTATATATAGTTTCTTTCCCTTGCCTAAAAATATATATATAACATTGGCTCTGCCAACAAAAATTATTGAGAACGAAGTATCAGTTTGACACGTGAATACTACCATTCAACTGCTAGCAAGTGGTGCTCTTACGTATAACAGATCCATATTCTACTTTTGCGTGTTTCAAAAATGTTACTGCGACCAGAATATCAGTTTTGATACGGCGGAAAGCGTGAGTTGCTGGACGAGTTGCTGAAAAAAACGAGATGCAGGCTACAGATACAGGAGGAATCTACACTACAAGTAAGAAGAAGAAAATTGCGCATTTTACATTTTTTGAACAGTTGTGTAATACAAACATTTAGAACATGTTTAATGGACAATTTAATTCTGTGTAGTGGGAGTGATCTTAAAACGACTCATGAGTGCATGTATGTGTGGAACATTGTTTCAGTGATTTCAAAGCATTTAATGAATCATATTAATCATCCTGAAGTCTGGTTGCGCGCTACGCAACGTTGTCTAACTTCAGTATTGGTTGAAACTCCAATATTCGAATGTCGTCGAAGCCATTTCATCGCAATGTAATATCATTTCATATATGCAATAAATAGTATATTACCAGATACCTTGAGTGGTTTTATTTGTTGAAATGAAAACTCAATGCATGTAATAGTAGATACGTTTCTGTGTGTATACTGTACTACACTCGCAATCACTAGAGAATGTGTAGACTTTAAAACTTTAATGTCCTGATAAGCTTCAAGGTCAATTTGTAATATTTGTAATATTTGTTATATTACAAATAACTGTGTTTATACTTTTATTATAACTGCTCCAATACACATTCATCCTTCACGTCATAAATATATGTGGTTTGAGCTATCACTGTATAAAAGGTATCTGCAGCCACTGCTTCTTCAAAATGCACTGTAATTTTAATATTCGTCCTTTCATTTACTACCACTTGCTTTCGTTTGCTTGTATTAATAACATACATGGGATGATTCTCTATAAATCCGTTGGTGAATAAAACATATCCAATTTCTTTTGTGTCACACGCTTAAATGCTGTATAGCTATCATACATTTTAAGATAATCAGCCTTTGTCATATCTAGATTTATATTCTCATGAGGGAATATTTCGTTACGATAATTCTTAAAATAGATATTTTTTCACTTTACATTAGTCAAACTTACTATAATCCTCTGCTGTGTATCGTCATCAAGACTAGTTTGAAAGATAACAATTACGAAATCGGGCATATGAAACTGTAATGAATTGAACTGTGTTGTTACATCAAATTCGAAAAAAGAACCAAATACGTGCCGTTTAATACTTTGATATGTTAGAAACTGAATTAATATTTGTAATTTTCGAAGTATATCAGCTTTTAATTTCATCGCATAACATTTTCTTATACCACAATTGGCATTCTCAGTTCCATTGAGGTGATCACAAGTTTACACGCATGAGCTAGTGAACTTTCATCCAAAGTACCATCTGCTTTCTTTGTTTTCCACCGATAAAATAAAACATTATTATTTGCACTCCTCTTAAATGTTATTCGCAAACCACCCTTCCACAAGATTTCTTTATAGTCACTAAAGAAGCCAAACAGTAGGCGCAGAGGGAATAACACTGTGTTTTCTTTCCGTGGAAGTTCTCATCACTTATTAATGCACCTAACTTATAATATTCAAGCTCAGGTTTTCAGAATCGACATGTAGCGATAGCAGTTGATGTGATCCCTGATAATTGATTCTATCGATAACAGTGTCATGCTTTATTATCTCTATCTGAGAAAATAAACAAACTTGTCTATCAGCTTAATACTTGATCCCGCTGTAAAAGTTCCTCCAGCATCCCTGCCAATAACTTTAAACTTTATATAAAAATCAGAGTAATGCGGGTGTATAAAGCCATCACCAGCGTCTATATCGAATTCAATATCTTTATTTGCTTCATTTAAATTGTTGAATGTACGACGATTCAGTGGGAAGGATTGATACTCGTAGCTCTATGTAAAATTCCATTAAGAATCATCTTTGATCATAAGAATAGCGCTTGTTATTGCACCACCAAAACTAACTGCTTCATGCAATTCATTACTAACATTTATTTCTATACAGAGTATATGACTCTGTTGAATAGCAAAGAATAATGAATATTGAGGTTCATAAACAATTGATTCTAAGAACTCTGGTAATTGTTTAAATGCTGCTATAATATTTGTCTCATTATGTTTATATTAGCCATCTGCTATAATGATGCCTCTTGCTAGGTTACAGTGTATATTAAATGTTTCAATATTTAAGAACTTGGTAAGAAACTGTCCCACATGAGTCTCTTCTGATTTGAGATCGGTATTATTTTTTAAATCTAACAACTTATCAATGGTTTCTACATTAAAGTTTTGCGCAAATGGTGTAACTTCCATGCGGTGCGTCACATAATTTTCATTCAGAAGCAACTCTTTGAGTAGTGTTGTTTCTAATGATGATGTATTATACTGTTCCGGTGGAATATTATGTTTCTCTCCTTTATAGAAGTAGGTATTATTATTATATTTCGTTACATTTGGTATTAGATACATGTTATAGAATCCAATAAGTGCCACCTTCATATTATAGTTCTCATTATTAATCTCATTATGAAGATTCACTCGAAGCTTTGGTGTAGTCCCTGATAAATGCAACATAATCATTTAAACACATAGACTATATAATATTTTAAAACATCATACATCATTTATTAAGTAATCGAGTTTCAATCTTTCAATGACTTGATGAAAAGTATATCCATCAGCTAAGAATTTTAATAGTTTAATACACAAATGGCAACAAATTACATCATCAAAATGTTGGATTCGATTACTATTATATTCAATTGTTGTATTACTAGGTTTTAAATATTCAATCGAAAATTTGGGAGGCACACCTCCAAATCAATCGAATACATATGCTTTATTATTATCATACCAATAACATATTCAAAGCGTTCCAGTATTAATTAAATTATCTAAGTTAAGAACTGCACGTTCTTGTTTAAAAGTTGGTGTAGATGGAAGATTGTCCGACATAAATACACTTCTAAAACATTTCATATTTAATTTTTTAGCTATACATTCGATATCATAATTGGTGGGCGCCTTTTTTTAGTTGTGAGTGCTTCTTCATTCTCTGTTTCCTTTTAAGACCTTTACCTCTAGCTGGAATTGATGATTCCATAACTTCATTGTGTCGTTTTGTTCTTCTATCTCTTGCTTATTTTTCTTTGCATCTATTACTGCCTTAGCTATAGCTGCTGAAACACCGGCAAGACTACCCATAGCTTCCAATGCAACAAGAATCGCAGGAATTTAAATATGAAACCACCTGTTTTTGGTTGATAACTAAGTATATTTAACTGCGCTAGACTTAATGTCAGACCCATATTTCCCCCCTCTTCAAGCATCTTTGCTTCTTTGCAACTTGTGTTTTATTCAAAATGTCATTAACGTTTAATGACTTCCATTTATGGAATGGGATATGAAATGCTACACCTTTGACCTTCATCATAAACAAAACTATATTATATATGAAAAACTTTTTATTATATATGAATGAAAAAGATGAGTGCATTTACGTTATATATGGAAGAATGCAACCCATTATTAACAGCCCAAAGTAGGTATTATTACCCCCAATCCATTTTTCGTTTTGTATTCATCGTCATTGCTACACCCAATGAAGCTAACTTTTCACCTATACCAGCATCTTTATTAACAACTCTATCAAAAGCTTTAAACTCTAAGTCTTGATCTGCCCTATGCCTATCTGATAGTTTGAAAAAATGTTGGTAGAAGTATATGGATGATCTTTATGAGATGCCCTAATCCCTTTGGGTTCGAAACAATGAAATTAGGTAAACGAGGCGATATCATATCCATTATGGTCACTTTCTCATTAAAGTTCTTATTTCCTGCTGCTTCTTCAGCAGCTATAACTAATAATCTATCTACTAACTTTCTAACAACATGCATCCAAAATAAACTGTTGTGAAATGTTTATATATCGCCTAATCCCCTTTCCTTACTTCCTTTCTTTCAAACCCACACCTTTAGTTTTCAGTTCAAGCCAGATATTTTTAATTAATGTCTTATACTTATCACTGGAGCTTGATTTCACTCTATTCTGCGATGGATCATGATTTTGACATAATGCATTCGTTATTTTTAAAACCTTATAAGTTTCATAATCTTCATCGTTCTGGCCTACCGGTTACTTACGGGCTATTAACTCCTATAAACCTTGTGTTCCTTTAAATGTTTCATAGATCGGATACGATGGATCATGTGCGATCTTACTCTCACTATATATAATTAAATCATCACTATCAAAGAAAACATTATAACTTCCAATCTTCCTCTGCACTACTCCATCTATATAAATAGAATATAAACTAAATACTTCATCTTTATGAGATCCATTAGTACTTAAGTATCGACTGGCTAATGGATCTAATTGAATTTCTTTCTCATCATCATCATTTTTTTTCTTAGTCTCAGGCAACGCATTAGGCGAAGCAAATAATTGTTTCTCAAATGAGGTTTCTGATGGTTTTGGTGGATAGTTATTTATATTTAGTAGTGCTACAGGTATAAGTTCTATAATTAGATTTCTACAGTCATCGGTTACTCCTTTAATTTCTTTTCCTAAGCTCTCAATCGCCTCGATCAATGGCTTCTCTTGTCGTTTTTTTCTTTTCATAATAGCTACGGTGACTATCTTTCCATTCTTTAAAGCGTTTCGCCAAGAGATTTTGTAATTCAATGTTATTTGATGTTTGCTTTCACATTATAAAGACTATATCGTAATGTTCTTGCGGCTCTTTCTGAGAGTGTCATAGGTAGAGCAAGTAATACACGGGTTTATGGTTTTAGTTTTAAAACCATGGGTTAAAAGTTTTAACTAATTTTATTATAAATGTGATAAATGAACAAGTTACTAATAGGTTCACAAAAATAGGATTTTTTTAAACGACTAACTACAGAAATGTTTAGTGTAAATGTCTTCTGCTTGGGTGGTGTTTTTTACCTTCATCCGCTAGTGGAGAGCAGAGAAAATCTCATTCAGGATAGCGGGCTACAGGTTTGAACTATGCTTGAAATTAACTATAACAAAATGTTAATATCAACCAAAAAATAATAAAGTTTACTTACTTGTGACTTCGCAATCAATTTCTTGTAAATAACAAATTTACTTAACTTTAAATATTTTTACAAAACCCGACGTTTAGCCCTCGACTAATCAGGGAACTAAACAACGAGTGTATCTAAACAAAAGAAAAAGAAGCTAACATAGTCTAGAAATCAAAACTTGTTTTAAATGTGTATTCGTAACTTGTGTATTTTAAATTTGCTCACTATAATTAAAATCATGCTGGATGTATACGGAAGTCAAGATTCTAATCGATAGGTTCCTAGCGAAACACGCCTGTTTTGTGAAAAATAATAGCGGTATATAAAAAGAAATAGTAGAGACTAATGTAGTCCGTAAGTGCCAGGAAAACACACTTTTAATCACCAAAGTTGGGTGCTGATGAGAATTTGAGTTTGCTATCATATTACGTTAATAAATTTCTTAAATGTCAAAATGTAGTGAACGAAGACACGTCACTTTCATACAGTGCATACATTTTATACCGAAGGCATCGTTGCAAAGACTAACTTACTTTTAAGCGATGTACAGGGTGGGAAATTAACACTTGACGGTTTTCAAAATAAGAATACAGCTTTAATTTTACTTAAATATATTATTAATGCTACCCAGAGAAGAGAATATTATGGAGTTGAATATAACATGGTGATATATCAAGGTAATAAATAATGAACTGGCCACTTTGATTTTCCAAACACTGTTTCATTCACCGTGATAAAGAATTCATTATTCACTGTACTCTAATGTCGGGTCTAATGACCGATGTAACATTTGGTTTCTATAACATTAATCCGCCGCTTACACAGCCCGGTCAAGCTTGAAGATACTCAGAAAGATCTAACAAGGACACCATATATTACCAGACCCTACTATGGCCAATCTTTTTCCTGTGCGACTATCTGAAAAGCAAGGTCTATGGAATACGTCCAACCATCCTTCAGATAAAGCAGCGCATTCAATGCATTCCTTTCCACGTTGAGTGAAATAATGTTTTGAAAATCAACGTGGTCAGCTCAAGCGCATCATTTTTACACGTCAAATAACTGTTGTATTAAACCATAAAATTCTCGATCTTTCAGCAGCATTAAACAATATATTTGAACAAAAATCAAGTTGTATTCTTATTGTAGAAACCACCCTGTTTATCGTGGTGACATCTATATTTAATTTTATGTTCGATTAAGAAAATGTTATAACGACACGACGAGTTCAATATAAAATTATTGTATGAAGTACGAAACACTACTTGACTAATTCTTTCCGCAGACTTGAAATTCACATTGCTGCATCTCTTATTCCCTTTTAGTGTGTTATACATCACCAAACATTTTGTAACGTATTCGAAGTGAATATGATTTGTATGGAAATTCACCAATTTGTAATTTGAAAAAGAAAACAGTCATAAAACCTCTACCGTTACTAGGATTATGGCATCTAAAAAAATATGAAATCAACACAATTTGATGAACTTTTCAAAACCAAAGCTACAGTTTATTAGCCATACCCGTTATGTAAAGAACGAGCTTCTCGTATACAATTCGGATTTAGAATTAGATTACCTTCTGAAAGGCCTTAATTCTTTTCACCCAGGATTTCGCACCATGCTTTTTCCGGGTAATCCACAATTCCACAAATAAAATCGAATGGACTACTATGGAAGAGTGTTAAATCATTCTAAACAAGTCATAATTAAATACAGATTAGGGAAATCTACATAAATCTTCGGCTTCCTTCATGGAATAAATTTTTAAGAAACACAATCCATAACTCTTTCTTTACTTTTTAGATCGTCACAATAATACCTATATCAAATTATGAAAATTATTTTAGAAAGTTACTTTAAAAGCTTTTAATATCTTTCTTCAGATACATTTAATAATTACATTACCCACAGTCCACGTTAGTTTCTATGACCATGTACATAAAATCAGTCAAGTAATATTCATACATACGTTGACTAACTTACTTACAATTTTCAGTAATATTACTTTTAAGTAATATTGAGACCAACTTATAGAGTTTATTTCGATGCTTTATGACCTGGCAACAGTTCTAAAACAGTTGTCGATAAAGTTCAGAAACATGGAGTTGAAGAATTTAAACATCTCACACAACTTTTCTTTCTTTCTTTCAATATCTTGTACGCACATTTGGTTCACACATTTGAAATACACGTATTCATACAAAAGCACATTTTAGCACAATAAAATATCGCTCTCCTGAAGAAGTCTTCCGGAAGACGGTAAAAAGAATTATCGAAGGAATTGTTTATCGTTATAAAGAGGAAATTAAGATAATGTTTCAAAGGAGCGTATTTTTTATACTTATTGTCTTCCTTGTTTAAAAAATCTTAAACAGGGATTGATCCTTTCCATGGTGTAACGTGGAAATTTCTAAATCATTTCACTTTTGTGAATCTGGAAATTTTAATAGTCGTTCTAGTAATATAAGGAAAATGAAAGTACCAAGAAAGAATCTACATGCAGTATATTTCAGGAAATGAAGCATTCATATTCAAAATCTTGAAAGCTAAAACAATTCCAAGTATTGGAAATTGGCAAACAATAAAACAAAAACAAAAAATCTGAAATGACCGTATTTCAAATACTTTTGGTGGATAATGAATAAGTTCCCTCAGACTTCAAATAATAAGACAAATTCAGAAGTAAGTTTCGTGTTTTGGTATCATGTATATGCAGAAATTAGCTATCACAAAGAATCGTGGAGAAGTTCACTTGTAATGCCCTCCTTCGGCCAGATAATGCTATAGTTCACGCTCCGCACAGTGCCATTCTCTCTCGGTTATATTCTTAATCTTTCTCCTCAGATTACACTGTACAGCATAACTTTTTCTACGAAATAGAACTAAGATCGTTTCGAAGATGTATTTTGTTTTTATCCAATAATTTTCTAAGCCTTACTATATTTTCGGAAGTAGATCAGGTTTCGAAACCCCGAAATGTTTTCTTCTCCTTTAGTAACCTTATCCGAGGAAAAACATCATCCCATTCGCTTCATACCTGATCGTTCAAACACCTCTCTCTTTATACCTGGGAGTATACTTAAAATTACAAGGTTATTTGTATCTTGTAAGGGTAAGCTCGATTGACCTTGAAGTAAAGGACACCTTTATGTTTTCTTGTTTTATTCACTCCTGAGTTTAACAGAATAGCAGTTTTTTTGTACCACTTCCCTCACTAGATAAACATTTACATCTGGAGTGAACAGTATTATTCAAGAACGACTAATTGACGCTACTAAAACTTTGTTACCACCCTTACATATTATACTAGATCTTATGCAGTATTTACAAAATTTGCAGTGGACATGTACATTGTGTAAAGGACCGTGCATGGAACCCGGTGTTGCCAGATGGGAAGAAGAGAATTCCCCAGGAAAATGGTGAAAATTTCCTACGTTTTTCCTTCATACATTATACTGTACTTAAAAACTTGTAACTGCTTTATTTGAAGCCTAAACGCTGTGCTCTAACACATTAATATCACAAGACAAGGGAAAGCTGGAAAGACAATTTAAGGAAAAACAAAGGGATAATGATAATGGGAATACTTACACGTGATAGTTCAAGTAGAAGTTCTAATAAAAGTCACTTAGAAACACACACAACATATAAAGATGTTTTCGCGAATTTTCGTATGTTCTTCATTTGGCTTGGAGAGGAAAGTTCGGATGGAAAACAAATAAAAGAATGGAAACATGGAACACTTTAAACAAAAAAGCCACATTTCTTGACGTGGACATCGCCTTAGAAAACAACAGCCTCAATACTTCCGTCCAAGTAAAACCTACCGACCATATGCAATATTTGTACTACTCAAGCTCAAATTCATTCATACTACTCAAGTTTCCATCCGAGAAAGTGATTCCTTTACCCCTTGTCCTCAGAGGACATCGCCTGAATTCTACCGCCACTTTTGCCGAAACCTACAATCAACACCTCCAGGGGCTCTAGCGAGTTGAGGCTACCCATCTAAACTTGTAACCAAACAGATTGGACGTGCATATTTTCAATTCAATTCACCCACTAAAAACACCGATTCTAATTATCCAAATATGGAAGAATTGAATGGATGGGGATTCATTGAATGGATGTAGGGTCCATTAAATGGATCAGTTTAGAGTCCTTTTTGAAGAACCTATAGATCTCGTCTTAAGAAGATAAAAAGTTCATTTGTGATTGAATAGCAAGTCAATTAATAACACTGTCTTCCATTTTGAAACATCTTTCTCCTAGTATTTCAATTTGATAAGTAATTCTTGTGTTTTTCAGCGCTGAATAATACAACTGATCTCCAATTTGCACTATCACATCAGAATTTTCAACAAATCACAAAAAGTGGATTTATAAGAAAGTTTTGTTTTTGCAGTCAAATATATTATACCCATGACTGTTAAGTACCCATAAATAAGAGCTAGTGATAACAGTAGAACTATTAACTGAACAATAAAGCAAATAACAACACACTTATATAACTCTATCTTGACAATATGTGTACTTCAATCTACTTGAAATTTCTGTTTTCTTTCTGGCAGGAATTTCTGAGGAACTATCGAACTTAAACATCTAACAATAATCAACTATCATGCTCGCACTCATTATATAGTTTTTCTGTTATCTACTTTCCATTTCTTGATGTGCTGCTGAACCTTTTACCATGATCCTCGCTAAAATCGCCTAAGTTCTTAGGAATGATGGGCATGAAAGAAATGTATATTGAAGGGAAAGATTGTGAAATTCTTTAACATAATGTCCTTCATTTCTCTATAGTTAACTAAATAAAATCATTTACCACAATTTTCAAGCTGTTCCAAATGTTCTTCTCTAAATCACTCATAACAGTTTGAAGCATTGTTTAACATAAATTTAGGTATTTGGGGTCTTACAAAAATTCCACACTTGACTCGAACTGAGCCAAACTTGTCTTAAGGCCATAATTAAATTTAAATTTAAATCCAGACTTTACTTTGTAACAGAGTTCTCAGATGATTACTGCGACGAACTCTCTTCAATGTGTATCCACATGAGTTGTGGATACATTCTGTGTACCGTTTCCATGTGTTCTCCCATTCAATCCAATTTTTCACACTAGGGGGCCGATTCCCGAAAAGACGTTAGCTTGATCACGCGTGCGACTCGCTAGCGTTCGAAGAGGTCGCGACGTTAGCAAAAATTGTATTCCAGACTCATCACGTCTTGGTGCTGGCGCTCGTTAGATTAAAATATTCAATCATTATACCTTGTGTAGAGGCTATAACTTCTCAGCCAATCAGATAGCGAGATTCCAGTCTGATTTCAATTATCGATTGATCGAACGTATTAAATAATCGATCAGCGAAATCAAAGTTGAAGGCAATCAGAACTCGAAAAGAAAATAACAAACGAACGAGTTATAAAGTTACAGATGAACAAAATAAAAAAATGATTGAATTTACGAAAAACAATCCATATTTGATTGCCTGAACACCTTCTATATGAAGGAAAGGCGAAGAGAACTTGTGCCATGAATTGACGAAACTTCTAAAATCTGGAATTACTCCAGGATTTTCGGGACAACTTCGGATATGGGGACCTACATCGATTTTCAAAATTTTGGTGTCATCCGACTTAGTTATACTCACTGACCCCAAATCGGCAAAAATTTCTTGTCGGAACACCCCCCCCCCCACCAATGAACCACCAATCCAAAATGGAGCTATGGGGACCAACATCGATTTTCAAAATTTTAGTGTCATTCGACTTAGCTATACTCACTGACCCCAAATCGCCAAAAAATTCTTGTCGGAACACATTCCCCCCCACCAATGGACCGCCAATGCAAAATGGAGCTATGGGGACCTACATCGATTTTCAAAATTTTGGTGTCATCCGACTTAGTTATACTCACTGACCCCAAATCGGCAAAAATTTCTTGTCGGAACACCCCCCCCCCCCCCCACCAATGAACCACCAATCCAAAATGGAGCTATGGGGACCAACATCGATTTTCAAAATTTTAGTGTCATTCGACTTAGCTATACTCACTGACCCCAAATCGGCAAAAAATTCTTGTCGGAACACATTCCCACCGCCCACCAATGACCCACCAATCCAAAATGGAGCTATGGGGACCAACA
>JAGDQP010000398.1:25585-99099 GCA_022664845.1 Lepisma saccharinum
ATTTATAGGTCTTCTATGGGAGTGGTCCTCTAAGTCCCTCTCCTTCAGCTGTACTGGCTCCCTCTGCCTGCGACACCAGCTCCTTCTACAGTAGTTGCTTAAACTGTTGTTGTCGTCTGCTTCTACGATGGTTTGTGTCATTTACTATTTGCTTATGTTGCTTGTAGTACCCCATTTGTTTACATAGCGTAGTGTCAAGTAACAGCTTCCTGTGTAAGTGTTACTTACTCTATGTATTTGTACTATTTCTATGTTTTTAGTTTTAAGATCAGAGGCCAGAGCAAGCAGTTAGTTAGCAAAGATTTTATTTTATATTTCAATCGAGTAAAAGTGAACTTCCAACAAACGGTATATTAAATTGTCTCCTTAGTAACAGTTTAACCTCGAAGAATGGTGGTCGCTCAGGTTGGAGACAGGAGTCGAATTACAGTCTATAATAATTCTCTCCCCTCCAAACACGTGAATTGAAGTCACGTTGTGCAAACCAACATCTATTCCAAACTGCCCTTCAAAGTCGCGTGAATTGATTTGAATTTTATTTACCTTCAAAGTCGCGTTTTGTGGCACAACGAAATAGAAGTAAGAACTATATTGAAAGACACGACAAGACAAGTTAGAAAGGACAAGTTAAATATCATATTGCAATAAGCAAGTAGATCATATATCGTTACCTAAGGATGACTAGAGACAGCTAAGCATCGTGTAGTGTTCAGTGGTTGGTGATTGGACAGTATCCAGGTGAAATCTAATAAATAGTCTTGTAATGAGTGTCAGTGAGTCGTTAGTCAGATCGACAGAAAGATCGAGAGTTCATTATTCGTTACTCAGACCATCCAGAACATTATACAGAATTTTGAGAAGAAGAAATTTTCCACATTAGAGAGCCAGCTTGTTGTTACCACTCATGTATAGCGAATTACAAGTTGTAAGACTATCAATAGTTTAATTCTACAACAATCTTCTACCAGACTGTCATCAGAGTGAGGAATGAAAGTTCCATCAATTAGCGTGAACGATCAACTCTGCACGACCTATTTCATACTTCATCTTTACTAGACTTTTCTCGTTTTCATCAGTTATAGGAGAATAGGTAAGTTGGAAGTCACTCTTTATGCAATAATATGGTTTTATTATATGTTCATTGATTGCATTGTTTACTCTGATGGAAATATTGATTAACTTGCATTAGCGTTCGAGGCCCTCTACAACTTTACTCATGTTTCTTGGATTATAAAGATTTCATTACACAGTCAAAATATATTGTTTTCCTTGAGTTGAATCTGTTCCCCCATAAAAATAGCACTCTATTTTTGACATGGTATCCAGGTTTTAGACGAACCAATAAGAGTACATGTTTACAGTAAAATAACGTATCTTTCATAACGCATAAGTAAGATTATTAAATGCACGAGTGAGTAGGTACGTTAGCAGTAGTACACACTTTATTGTTTACATCTTGAGTGGGTGGCACGTGCTCTCAGGCACGCGGTCATTACAATATTTATTTATTATTAAATGTGCGAGAGCACATTCTTTAGGCTCCATATGTAGTAATTATATGCATTTTTTACGTACGTTTTAATCGTGGTAGAAAAAGGTGACGAAATTTTCAACATTTTCGTAGGAATATCTCATCCGGCAACACTGGCTTCTACGCACGTTAAATTCAATACCCAATCCTTTGCCATTAAACTCATCTGCTCCTGACTTTTTATTTACATTACTTCACTAGAAATTTTTTATATCACCCTACATAGGACCTAGTTTAATGTGTAAATGTAGTAACATAACTTTAATAGGGTTCAACTAGTGATTGTTGAATAATATTCTTCACTCCAGGCGTAAGAGAAATGGAAATGGTACAAACCAGCTTATCTGTAAAACTTAGGAGTGGCTAAAACAAGAATATATGAAGGTCTTCATGCCATCAAGTCTTTCTTTCAATAATTTTGAAGTTTTAAATCACGTATTTTCAACCTGGTGTTCTCGTCATTCGAATAAAAAGGTGCTCGCGAGCACAAACATTATCGAAGACACTGTCAAATAAAGTACAGACATAAAGTAATAAAGTACGGAACTATCTATAATATATTTCTCAGTTTCTCCGCTCTCAGGTATTATTAAGCATCAATACATGTATATCTAAATACAAACTTCCAAATGAGGAGCTTCTTTTCAAAACTGCACATATCCATTGAGGGAAATTTTTCGGTAGGCGTAAAGAAGTGTACTTTTCTGCGAGACAGAGAGTCATGCGAATTATCTATAATTCTAACTAGAGACTCTATCTAATTTGCACCATTATATTGCTTGGATTCCCATACAATTGCATTGTTTTGTACCTACTGAAACATTTCCATCAATGGGCATGTGCAGTTTTGAAATCTAATGATATGTAACAAGTAGTGCTTTTTCAGTGGTGGATACGAACAAAGAATTTGTCAATCTTCTGACAAAACTTTCCTCCTATTATTTAGTACCATTGTTTAATTCATATTGAAGAGCTATAGCTAGCCATTTTAAATCTTCTCCTGAAATTTCAGAACATTTCAAATTGATTCTAAACTTAGAACAGTCTTTTGTTGCAAAGCCGCTTAACAAACGTCTGCTGAATATTGGAGCCATAGTAAGAGCCAATACTTCGTGGGAACATTCGTTGATTCGTAACGATGACGTTGCAACGTTAAAGCAAATATTCGAAAGAATCAAAGCATACATTTCTTTAGAGGGATTTGAAACAAAATTTCCAGACTTATTTGCAGATGATTTCCACATTAACATTACTTTCGTAGAAGTCCTCTTTCAGTATCTAAACGAGCTTAATAAACAACTTCAAGGTGAGAAAAACAATTTGTGAATTGAAAGAAATTATTAAGGCTCAATCCAAGTGGGGTTTCCCGCTTTTTCATTTTACGTCAATTGTTCAAATTTCAGCAGAGGAAAACAGAAATTAACTTTCACAGACCAAAGTTCGTTTCGTCCTTCAATAATGAGTATCATTAGTTTGAACAAAAAAAATTAATAGTCAACTCAGGATTGTGTGCAGACAGTAGTGGACTGTCCCAAAAGTGTCCACACAATCCTGTAGTTACTAGTAGCATTTAATTAAAAAAAATGGACTCGTTTTGGACGAAACGAACTTTGGTCTGTGAAAGTTAATTTCTGTTTTCCTCTGCTGAAATTTGAATAACTGACGTAAAACGAAAAGGGCGGAGAACTCCACTTAGATTTAGCCTTAATCTATTTTCATTTCGGTTAAAATTAGAAATATTCCTTGTTACAGCAAGCAAGAATGAACTGCAACATTTCCCAGAATTTGCGCACACACTCTTGAGACTTGACGGAACAAAGTATGATCGTGCCGAAAATTTCCACCTAGTAATTCGATAACGTTTGAAGGAGTTTGAGATACGTTTTCGTATATCGGAAAATCATGAACAGTTGTTTAATATGGTTAGTAAACCATTTCATTTTATTGTAGACTTAAGCAGACAAATCAAGATTATTCATTAGAATAATACGACTGCTTGTGCGTAACGGATTGATAAATCTCCACTCATTCTTAGCGTTGAAATATTTATTTGAAAAGGAGTATTTCATATATTTTTTTATGGAGAAGGTTCGAAATGCTTCCCCAAATTGTGTTTCTTTGGAATGTTTCGCTACGTTCAGGACGACCAACTTATGCGAAAAAACTTGATAAAGAACTAGAACTTATAAACGATTAACTGCTTCATATCTTGAGGACAGTTTACTTATAGATAACTCTCTTTCTCTTTGGACATCACTGAAATACGCGGCAATATTCACTCTCAAAACATAGGGAGTTCTAACAGTTAACCTATTTATTTTTCTATCTATGAAAGCTTAGAGATATTCAATTTCATAGTGCTCGCACACTTAGAATTACTTGTGGGCGGTGGTGTGAACGGTTAAATAGATTGAGAGCCCCTCTTGTAAATATTTAGCACACAGGCATAAAAGAAGTCTCTGAACAGTCAGGTATGAGGCGAATATACCATGCTATGAAATCAAGATTTATCAACAGAAGATACGAGGTGACTACGGTAACACATATCTAAGTTCATGGGTACAGCAAGTTTTCAAAATGTCCACCCTCACGTCTCACGTAGAGTTCAGAACGATCATGCAGATTGGTGAACATGTTGGTGAACACAGGCTGTTGCAACAAAAGGAAATCTTCTCCTGTAATTCGGAAACACTTTCAGGCGGGTCATTAGATCGGAAAACGGATTATTTCTGCATGCCCCATATGTAGGCATTGGGGACCGTGAGACCCGGGAAGTGGGAAGGGTACAGGAATGCAATTCTGACGCTCCACTCCTGATAACAGGAAATAATGCTCCATGATAAACACCTTCTCCTCTATTCTGAAGACAATTATCGCCACACCAACTGCACTCAACGCTATTCTGAGTAGAACTAAACACTACAGAATGTGTCACGAGAGGTTCTCACAACGCGTACGCGCGTTAGACATGCACACATTTCAGTAGTGCCTTTTATTTTCGCATTCAGTATTAAAAGGTAGAAAGAAAAGTCGTGTGAAACCAAACTAAATGTTTCAGAACTTTAACGTGAACTGTTTTAGAACTGTTGCCAGGTCATAAGGCATGAAATAAACTCATATAGAATATTACTGAAAATTATAAATAGGTTGGTCAACATACATAGGTATTGCTAGATTGATTCTATGTGCATGGCCATTGAAATTAACGTGAACTATGGTCAATAATGTAATAAATAAATATATGTGAATAAATATAGTAAAAAAGTGATTTTTCAAAATTATTTTCATAATTTGAAATACGTATTATTATAACAAAAGTGAAAAAGTGATATCGTTTGCGCTTCCTATGTATTTCCTCCATGAGGGAAGTCCAAGAATTAAGTAGACTTCCTTTATCTGTATTTAATTATGACTTGTTTAAAATGATTGAACACGCTTCCATAGTAATCCGTTTGATATTATTTGTGGAATTGTGGAACATCAATCTGATAACGAAAGAAGCTATCTGATAATGGCCACTTTGCAAATGTTTGGATAGACCCGATACAGGATTTTCTGAGTCGACGTTGCCTCTCGGTTGACTGATTCTAACTGATGGCAACGTTTTGTCCTACCTGTGTCTTTCATCCCTATATTACCATTTGCTTCCTTATTTCTGCCTATTATTTGTAAACAATTTTGTACCATGTAAATGATTTTTTAAGTTATAGGCCTACACAAGCGCTCAAAGTAGAAGTTATGCCATCTTTATGAAAAATCTTTCTCAGGTGTATGAATTGTATGATTCAAACTGTTTGTTTGAAGCCGGAGATAATAAGGAGCAAAAGTATACCCTGTTTAGGAACCTTGAAAAGTCCATATATAATTGGTAACATGAATCCGGTACTTAAAGCTTATGTTTATCGAATTCCTTAAGAAGAAACGAATTTTGAAAGGCGTGTTTTATTTGCTTTCCAATAAAATTAAGTCTATTTTTAGGTATGTCATCATAGTTGATAGAGTAAAGAATACTTAACATTGTCACTGTAAGCGTCCCTGGAGATAAGAACAAACATCCCCCTTTATCACTCCTAATGTACGAACACGAATTTGTTTGAAGCCATTTGACAAATTCTTTCGAAAGGTTGAAAAGATATTTTGGTTTCTCGCTTTTAATCTTACTTGATGTTATAGAAGGTGATTTTAAATGATGACTAAATGTTGCCTATCTGTGAACATGAAAGAGACACGAACTCAGACAGGTTTGTGCCTGCCACATTCAAACAATTCCGATCTGAACATTAACAGGTAGCCTCCTTCCAGGTAATTCAAAATTCTACAAATAATAACGAAGCGTGTTCCATCATTTCAAATAAGTCAGAATGAAATACAGATAGAGGTTATCTACGTAAAGCTTAAGCTCCCTTTGTAGAGGGAATACTTAGAAAACGCGTCTTAACTTTTTATTATTATTTAGACAATCATCTTTATCATAATACCTTTATCAAGTTATGGTTTTCTTAATCATTACTTTAAAAACTTCAAATATCCTTGTAAATCTATATTCATTATACTAACCAATAGTCCATGTTAATTTCAACGAATATGTACGTAAAGCAAATCTACTAATATCCATGCAGATGTTGACCAACATGTTTAGAATTTTCAGTTATATTTCATTTCAATGCCTTCTGACCTGGCAACAGTTGTAAAACTAAACACGGAATTGTAGAATATAAACATCTCGCACAATTACTCTTTCTTTCTTTTGATATACATTATACTCTACCATTTTCTGAAACACATCTATTCGAAATCCATTCGAGAAGCAAGTTTCAGCTCTAGAACATGTCATTTCATCTGAAAAAGTTATCTGGAGGCTAGAAGTAAGAAACTAAAATATGTTTTCAACTTTTCGAAATAATTTGGCAAATGGATTCAAACGAATTCGTGTTTGTACATTAGGGGTGATGAAGCAGGATGCAAGTTCTTATCTCGAGGGATGCTTACAGCGACAAGGTTAAGGATATTCCTTCCTTTTCTAACTATGAACAAATACCCAATAATAGGCTTAATTTTATTAAAAAATCAATAAAAAAGTAATATTATTTTTCTTCATTTCTGTAAGTTCCTACATTTTACAAACGAAAGAAAATTGGATTTATAATTGTTTACCTCAAAATTCCCCAGCTAATGCTAAGATACTTTTCCTATTTTTGACAAAAAAAGAGTATTCTGAAATGATGTACATCCCACCTTCAATTTTTAATCAGGTTGGTGGTCTCCTCGCAAAACGTAAGGTACGTGTAAATCACCAGTGAAGGGTTAGAAATAAATACATTTTGCATTTCCTTACTTGATCGAATTTTAGAGCGTGGATGTACGAATGTTTTATGTTTAATAAGTCAGTAATAAACTCAGTAATTTACAGTAATACTGCGTGCTTCCAAGCACCACGCAGGGGTTAGGAATAACTCACTTTGCTGCGATAAAGAATATTTAACCCTTGTGTACTACCATGAGGTCCTTTTGGGACCCCGGAGGTATTTAACATGATATATCTTTTAAACGAGTGACATTACAGTTTAGTCTTTTCGTATTTCATCCCCAGTATATGCTGAATAATCCTACCAAAAATTTTGCTTGCGTTTTTTATGGTTCTGCGTAAAGAACTTTTTTTTTTGGTGGGGGGGGAAGGTTGTGGTCGCAAAAGGACTCCAAGGTAATGCTAATATCACTCTATCCGTTCTGTTCATTTTTTTAAAAGACATATGAGCACAAAGTTGCTGTAAATTGTTTCAAGGACCAAACAAGAAACAATAAAGATTTGCAATTAAGATATATATTTAGAAACTTTCTTTCCGATACACCTAGAGCTACATAATTTATATGGGGTCCTAGAGGGACCCCATGGTAACTCCTGTACAACATTTTTCTTGGTAATACACAAGAGTTAACCTTATCAACCTGGAAGAAACTAAGGACAAAACAGGATTTTAACATTTTATTATAAAACTAACAATATTTGACAAAGGAATAAATCTGAGGAGATTGAAAACATGAAATAAACATGAATATAACCTAACAGAGCGTACAGAGCGCGTCCTAAACGAAACTTTATCTTCACATTGGTCTGAGGGGGTCTTAATAATCTTCAAAAGTACATCATTTTATAGAGTTGGATCTGAGTCTTGTCTTCTTCCTGGCAATTCATTACTTTCCAGTTTCAGAACTTAGCAAGGCCAGAACCTACTGGTTTGAATACAACAGTAAGAAAGTATGACATTCTAACTTTGAAAGATGAAATGAATTTACCAATCTAAAATGGATTTTGTTACTATCCTGAATATCGTAGAGTTGAGTTGCACTATGATCGGTCTCACTATGTGATCTGTGACGGTTTCTGAGAGTGAAATCGAAAGCGAGACAATTTTCTCCGGGGTACAGTATTTCAACAATATACGGGCAATGCTCAAGGAAGTATTCTTCCCTTAGAACATGCACGCACCACCAGTCACCGGGCTTCCAACAACTGTCCTATTCAGTAACAGCAGAGAGTCGTAAGTACTATTTGACATCACTTTCTGGAAAATTACACGATTTTTCCATACCTGGCTGATAGCAAGTAGTCAATTTCCCAGGGCTGTACAATACGCTGTGGCGCAGTTTTTGTTTACAATATATAAAAGGCCCCTCTTTTTGCACCCTCTACGAAAGGCTACGAAGCTCATTTCTCGGAACACCTATTTATAAAAGACTACTGCACCTTTTTCATCCCTAACAACAGGGATTTCATAAAAGAGTACGAAGCTCTTTTCAAACTCATACACAGCGCCATAGCAGAGATAACAGTGCACGATTCCGTGAAAGGGTACGAAGCTCTTTTTCCAGCCTCTATTAAATATAGCAGAGATCTGAAGTCAGTTTCCAGCACAGCACAGTCGTCCCCGCCCACACCCAGAAATTACAACATGGACGCCCAACAGAGTTATACAAGTCGCCGTGTGTCGCATTTGTTGTGGTTAGATTTCATAAAAGGCTACGAACCATTTTTCAGCCCTATTTAGCAAAGCAGAGATTTCATAAAAGGGTACGTAGCTCTCTTTCAATCACTACTTAACATAGCAGACATTCCAACACAGCACAGCTCTAGGCTATTTACGAAGCTCTTTTTGCAACACATATTTTAAAATAGCAGAGATTACACAGGAATTTGCGGTCAGTTTCCACCCACACCAAGAAATTACAACAGTTTATATACTACATAATACACCAGTGCACGAAAGCAGAAATTACACAAATACTCAGAAATGTATGCTAGTTAACCCCACATAGTACAGCAGTGCACAATACCCTGAAAGGGTACGATCCTCTATTTAACATAGCACAGAATACACATGAATTAGACCAAATAAGCAGAAATCTGAAGTCAGTTTCTGTACCACACCCTAGAACCAAAGGTCAATAGTAGTCGGTAACCACAACCAAGAGTCACTACCTGGGTCCTAGTCAAAGGTAAAACATTTAACCTTGTACATCTCGTAAACGACGAGACATATTGAGATTCTGTTTTGACAGTGATATGTATTTTGGTGTGCTAATGTCAAATCTGAAGTCAGTTTGCTAACTTCGCCCCCGGGATCGTAGAATAATGAAACTTACAATGCAATTTATTTTAGTCACGGGAATGTTAAAACCTGTTGCTGTTTCCGAGATATGGCGGGTTGAATCTTTCGAATTTTACTTTTTTGGGCCAATAACTATGTAAACCTCAAATTATGTTATTTTGTTCACGGTATTGCTGAATTTGAAAACAACTTCTTTCTACCTATTATTGCTTCCAAGATATGGCGGTTCGAATTTTGTCGAATTTTAACATTTTAGACGCAGAATTATGTTATTTGTGTCGGTGACACAATGTGAAATTTGCTCCTTTCTAGCACTACCCTTTCCATGATATAGCGGTTCGAATTTTTTTATTTTTAGACCCATAATTGAGAAACTCCCATTTTATATGTTATTCTTGTCGGTAATGCAGAATATGACATTTGCTTCCTTCTACCTATTGTCGCTTCCAAAATATGACGGTTTGAATTTGTCAAATTTTGACATTTTAGACGCAGAATTGAGAAACTTCCAGATGATATGTTATTCAGGTTGCTGATGCAGAATGTGAAATTTGCTTCTCTTTACCTATTGTCGCTTCCCAGATATGACGCTTTGAATTTGCCGAATTTTGATATTTTGACGCAGAATTAAAAAACTCGCAAAATAAATGTTATTTGGGTCGGTGATGCCGAGTGTGAAATTTGCTTCTCTTTACCTATTGTCGCTTCTCAGAACTATGAAGGCCCCAAAGGAGACGGAGGAACTGTAAAATCGCGTGTTTATATAGGTCTAATACAAAACTTAAAACCACGATTGCATTTGTAGCTGTATGTCCTAAGTTCATTGCATTCAATAAAGAATAAAACAATTAGAGAATAAAAATAGCGCTCAAGTTGCTATTAGCGTCACTCTACGGAATTCAAAACCGAGATTGCATTTGCTACTGTAATTCCTCTTTGCACTGCATTTGGTAAAGAATAAAGACAATTTGAGAATGAAATGTGCACATAGCTGGACTATACAGTATTTGTAATATACGGCCTTTCTAAAGTCGAGATTGCATTTAAAGTTTTTGCAGAGATTACACAGTGCTTCCACTGTAACTGAACTTGTCTCGCGCGAGGGACTATTTTCAGAATAAACAAATGCACAAAACGTTGAATGCGTCTATTATTTCGTTGCTGTCCATATATTCGCCATGCACAGTATTAAGTTCACCAAGCTGCAGGAAAGCGTGGTAATTGTAATAATTACTATATTCACATGTATGTAGGTAATATTAATGCAAGACTCGCATTTTTACACCCTGTATTACGCACAAGAAATAATATTTTCTTTGTTCTTTGACGGCGAATTCAAGTTTGGTATAGAATTCCATAAATTAGCCCCTTATCGATTTCATGATATTTCTGTTCGAATTGAGAAACTCGAAGATTTCGTCGGTAAAACAGAGATTACACAAAGCTCTGGCGTGTGCGATGTTTCCTAGCTGCATGGGTAAATAAGATATACAAAATACTGTTTAAGCACAATGCACACTAACATTAAATGTCTGTTACTTTAAATGGCTAAATAAAACATACGAAACGTGTGTGAGACGTCTTTCGACCTATGTTTTGAGGGTAGTTTGTGCTTTTGTTACTTCGAAGGGTCATATTTAGCTATGAAAGAGATATTTTAGCATGTAATTCAGGTAGAAAATATTATTTTATTTGTTATGTATTGTAGATAAGAATTAATTGGGGGATATTCTAAGAATTTATAGGGTAAAAAGTTACAAATATGAACACCCTGCCTCGTATGTTGGTGTTTGTTCTTGAGAAGGGAGAAAGGTGACATTGTTCAAGTAAAAACACCTGAAACAGCCTAATTAAGAGCCCGCATTTAGAGAAAGATATTTTTTGCGTTGTCATTGAAATTCGAAAATAGTCGAATAATGTCATATTGGAGAGAGCTTGCTTAGATTTTCTCGGGAAGGACCTTGCGCAAGTGTATTGTGGTAGATAAATTAAATAATCTGTTTCAGAATATTCAATTTATTCCTTCTATATTTTCCCTTTCCTAACATCTTCAAAATCCCAACCTATTTTCCTAATTATGTAATGGTGACTGTCTATGGTTCATAAACCGTGTTTGTAACAAAGGATATGTGACAAAAAGGAAATGAATGTATTTCTGTCTTAAGAATGAATCGTATGTATAATGAAATCATGCCACTTAACAGAATTTTGTGTATTGATTGCAAAGCTATTTTAGCAATTAGTAAATGAAGTGACTATATATGGTAACAACAGAATTCTGGAAACCACGAAAGGTTGGTTGGCTCCGGAATGATATACTTTCAGAATTGCTCAACAGGAAAGATGTACTCTTTTATCCTTAATTTCTAACCACAAGATTCCTTGTTTTCCCTAAAAATTAAAAAAAACAATTTGCCTTGAAATACACAATACGTGCAATCCCTAATTCTCTGAAGATAACGCAATAATTAACATCACGTCGAAATTTCCATAGCAAACGACGTCAATCAGAAAGTGCAATGCTAATGATATTTGTCTTGTAATGTCAGTGTGTGAATAGAAGACGAACATCGAAAACCGCAGCTACAGTCAGGTCAGATATATTTCAATTTAATTTGTAGACTTAGAATATTTAAAATAATGTTTTTCTACAATTCCCCATACCGAGACTGATATCGAGTATTAGTATTTGTTTGCTTAAATTAATTCAGAATCTCTTCAGCAATTATGTTTCCTTCGCACTTTACATTAAGAATTAATACTAGTTTGATATTGTATATTTTTGAGAAGAAAATGTTGGAAGTATTTACAATAAATGTGTTAAAAATACGGGAAGAAATATAGTGAAGTGCTGGTACGAAATAATTGCAACAGTAAAAGAAGTTTTAATCACAGGTCATACGGGATATATATCGGCCTGCTTGTAAGAAAAGTGACAATGGAACTTCTTGCTATGAGATTACTGAATCTTAGAATGACTTTGGCTATGGGAAATGATTTGATTACATTTGTTTAAATATGCTTCCCTTACTCTCTCTCCCTCTCTCCCTCTCTCTCTCTCTCTCTCTGTCTGTCTGTTAAATCTATTCGATCGATACTTATTCTCTTATTCTGTGTTAGTAATTTAAATTATAGCCTGAGAGATCGATTATTCTCCAATTTGGATATTGTAAATTAATTAGTAATGCAAATCTTATTATTTGTATGTAAGGAAAAAAATCACTATTGTAACTCCCCCTTTACAAATTCCCTTAAATGGATTCAGAGCTTCGCCTCACGAAGTTCGTTCTAATTTATAATTGTGAAATTTGCCTTGAGGAAACAATTAGCAAGATAACTTTGTGACCTTATTTTTTTATTTTTTATCTTTATTTGTTAAATAAAATTTATTGAAAAGAAATCGTTTTTCGAAATCCATTTAGAATTGGAAATATAAAGGTATCCTCACACCTAGACTAATGAAGTATTCCCTTTACGGATTTCCATCATTGAGGCCAAGAGCCCGATATGGCCAGCTGTCAAATATTAATCTTCTTTTTCAGGAAGGGTGCCTTTCTTATGTTATTTATTTAGGAACGTCACAAGGCCTAACAAATGCTCTACCTCTGATTTACATAAGTTCTCCAATCTACGTCAAACAAGTTAGTTACACATAAATTGGAGTATGAGAAGAAAATTTCAACATCCTTTTATCTACCACAGTATATTAAATGTGGGAATTAAGGATAATTGCTTAAAGATGTCGATATTTCACGCTTTGCGACCACTTGGAGTACTTGTAGCATGTATTTCCATACTTACGACTACTTCGAAATACCTTCAGCATGGTTTTAAGTAAAATTTAACCTCTGAAATGTAATTCGGTAGAAAGACAAGCAGTGTTTGAAGTACTTGAATAAAATGAAAGCTAGAAAGGACTGAAGGTTACTTGAAAAGAAAACTGGCAAAAATGTGTTTATAGGAACACTTGAACCGTTTTGCACAAGATAATTTAATTTATACAGCACGTTTCTTTCTTTCCTAAGGTGAAATATTCATGACTAAACTAGTTGCAACTTAATTTTATATTCACATGCGTATGATTTTATTGTTAGAATGCTCTGTAACTGCTTGTCGGTTGATAATATTACCTATTTTTATAGACATACTACGCATTTTCGAAACCAAATTGGTCACTAGTAATAATAGTATACGAACTGTTTAAGGAGTACAGTCAAAAGGCATATTTAAGTCATCCATGATATGTTGGGGGTCCATAAAAAACCTGCCCCCTCTCACAATACCATACACTATGTAATAATTGGATGACGAAGGCAATAAATTGTAGAGAGAACTAACTTGTGACTTAGTCTGCTGCAGTTGAACGAGGGACCAATGGCTACTTGCGAGTGTACTTTTGCAGAGGTGGCCGTCCAGTGTATGCTGGCATGTCTACAAGGATGAGTACTTTTACGATATTCTCTTTGACTCTAACCCATGAGCAGCAGACTAAGTTATAATTTAGTTCTCTCTACAATTCATTAGCTTCGTCATCCAATTATTACCTAGTGTATGGTCTTGTGAGAGGATGCATGTTTTTATAGACTACAACATGTCATGGCTGACATAAATATGCCTTTTGACTATACTCCTTATACAGTTCGTATACTATTCATAATAGCGACCAAGCTGGTTTTGAAAATGCGTAAGAATGTCTATAAAAATAGGTAATATTATTAGCCGACAAGCAGTTACAGAGTATTCAAACAATAAAATCATAAGATTGTGATTATAAAAGCAAGTTGCAGCTAGTTTAGTCATGAATATTTCACCTTGGGAAAGAAAAAAACATGCTGTATAAATGTAATTGTGGGGTGCAAAACAGTTCAAGTGTTCCTATAGACCACATTTTTGCCAGTTTGCTTTTCAAGTAACCTTCAGTCCTTTCTAGCTTTCGTTTTATTCAAAGTACTTCAAACACTGCTTGTCTTTGTACCGAATTACATTTTACAGGCTAAATTCTAGTTAAAATCATGCTGAAGGTACCTCGAAGTAGTCGGGAATATGGAAATACATACTACAAGTATTACATATGGTCGCAAAGCGTGAAATACCGACATCTTTAAGCAATTAACCTTAATTCCCACATTTAATATACACTTGTGCAAGGTTCTTCCCGAGAAAATGTAAGTATACTCTCTCCAATATGGCATTATTCGACTATTTTCGAATTTCAATGACAGCGCAAAAAGTATGTTCTATTGTCTCTTTCGCCAAATATGGACTCTTAATTAGGCTGTTTCAGGTGTTTTTACTTAAACAATGTCACTTTTCTCTCTTCCCAAGAACAAATACCAACTTACGAGGCGGTGTGTTCATATTTGTCACATTTTACCCTATAAATTCTTAGAATATTCCCCAATTAATTCTTTTCTACAATACATTACAAATAAAAGACTATTTTATACCTGAATTACATGCTAAAATATCTCTTTCATAGCTAACTTCTGCATCAGCGTGAAAATTTGCGAGTTTCTCAATTCTGAAACCAAACGGACAAAATTCAATCCGCCATATCTTGGAATAGGTAGATGGTAGTGCAATCAAAACCACGCACAGGAAAGAAAGGAGTGTTCTTAGTCCTTTTCTCCTTAAAATACATATTACAAGTACTCCATGTTGTCGCAAAGCATGAAATACCGACATTTTTAATTAATTAACCTTAATTCCCTATTTAATGTACACCTGTGTAAGTTTCTTCCCGAGAAAATCTCCAATGCAACTATTTTCAAATTTCAATAACAGACCAAAAATTATGTTCTAATGAATCTCTGACCAAATACGAGCTCTTAATTAGGCTGTTACAGGTGTTTTTACTTAAACAATGTCGCTTTTCTCAATAAGCACAGTAGCCACGGTGAATTCAATTTCACCGTAGCACCTAATAAGTACCAGGTGGTTACAATTAAAGTGTTGCTATTCACGGCGGTCTAGCGCGGGCTGTAATCAAAGTATTACATTAAAATTCGGTAAATATGCTAATGAGACCATGCGGAACTAGTTACGTTGGAAAAATATTAATTCCAATTTCCGCCACCAGGGGAAATAATGACGCTGTACAGGCGGTGATACATGCGAGCTTACACTTCATACACACTATCGCGTGAGGAGCAGCATGGCTATTGATAAGAGAGACCGTCCACTGTTAGTAAAATTGGTCTATCAGAACGGGAGCAATTACAGTGCAGCATTGAGGGAATATCGGCGTCTCAAAGGAATTAGAAGTGGACCGATATCAACAAATGGCTTAATGAAGATTGAAATGAAATTCGAGATTTGTATGGGTGATTTGAGTGTGGCTCCAGGAAGAGAAAGACGACCCATTACAATGGAGGTTGTTGAAGAAGTTGCTGTGGCTGTTGTGGACCACGCAGCACGTGCTCCATATTCCACTACCAGTGCTCGGGCAGTGTCACGGGAATTGGCTATCCCATGGTCAACAGTGAAGAAAGTTCTTAGGGTCATTTTACACTGATATCCTTACAAGATTCACACTGTACAGCAACTGAAACCCCAAGATCCGCAGCAACGCCTTGCGTTTGCCCTTCGGTTTTTGGCCCGGATGGAAGTGGATGACATGTGGCCGTGGGTTATCCGATGGACTGATGAGGTGCATTTTACACCAAAAGGGTACAGTGAACACTCAAAACTGTGGGGCTCGGATAATACGCATGTTGTGCAGGAACAGCCATTACACTCTGCGTACGCGACTTGTGTGGTGTGGATTCACAGGAATGTTCATTATTAGCCCGTTTGTCTGTGAGGAGATGACACCCCCAAGGATTTGTCACCTGTACCGTGACATCGGGACGTTATAGGGACCTTTTAGTGCGACATGTGATTCCTGCGTTACAGGAACGAAAATGCTTGGAGACTACTGTGTTCATGCAAGACTGGGCAACACAGCACATTGGCAGCCACGTGAAAGATTTACTTCGTGAAACCTTCACTGCGGATCGCATCAACTGCCGAGGTTTTCCAGATGTATGGCCAGCAAGATGCCCTGATCTAATTCCGTGTGACTTCTGGCTGTGGGGATATCTGAAAACGCGGGTCTACCAGGAAAATATCAAGTCGCTGACTCATCTCAAGGACAGTATAAGGGGACAGGTAGAAACAATTCCGGTGAAAATGCTGCGAGAAATTGTTGCGCACGCCATTGTCCGGATGCAACATGTCGTCGATGTTTCTGGTGGACATATGGAGTATGTTATGTAAATTGTTCACTGTAACCGCAAATGTTAATAAAGTTATTCCCATTGCACCTTTTTTTAACATTCACTGGAAATCAAGTGTACCTTTTGTTCCCCTCACATTGTTCCTAAAGTTGTTCCCTTTGCACCATTTGTTACTATCAGTTGCCCTTCACCTTGTTTGCATTACATTTTTCTCACATGTTTGACCTCTTCGCCATAGATAATCGTCTTAACCATACATTCAGTATCATTTCCACGTGCTTCTTACCTGTAGAGCGCCACATTTTCCCTGGTGGCGGAAATTGGAACTAATATTTTTTCCAGCGTAACTCGCTTCCGCAGGGGCTCATTCGCATATGTACCAAATTTCACTGTAATACGTTGATTACAGCCCGCGTTTGCACAGCCGTGAATAGCGGCACTTTAATTGTAACCACCTGGTATAAAAGCCTACACAATTTTATATCACTCTATGAATTACACTCAATTAATGATATAGTGAATAGGTACGGAAAAACATTAGATTTAGTACTCACCAATTTAGACTCCGTTACCGTAAACAAAGAAATCTCCCCTTTAGTTAAAATGGTGTGCATCATCCAGTACAGGTGTACATAAATATAAAAACAAAGAGTAGACAAACGGAGAAAATACACAGCAAGGTATCAGGATTTAACTATAGGAAAGCAAACTTCATGCAACTTTATTATGAGCTTAAGCAGAGAAACTGGCATGTTCTTAATAAACATTCTGATGTAAACGTGGCAGTTGACCACTTCTATGATATCATATTTAAAGTATTTTATAAATGTATTCCTAAAAAAACACTCAAATCGGAATTATCCGTGCTGGTTTAGTGCAGATATAATAAAGAAAATTAAAAGAAAGGCGTATCATCATAAAAGGTACAAAGCTAATGGAGGTAATTCTCATTATCACATATTTTGTAAATTAAGAGCGGAGGAAAAGCATGAAATCAAAACTGCGCACAATATAATTTTATCAACTTGTCTGAATCTGCAACTGAAACCAATCCAGCTCAATTTTGGGACTTCATGAAACCGAAGACTCGTCATTTAAATGGTAATACACTAACATATAATGGCCGGATGTTAGAGACCGACAATGAGATTGTGAATTCCTTTGCTGAGTATTTTCTATAAGGAAGAATAGACACGGGGTAATTACAAGCAAACCGAAACGCTTAAACTGAGCGATAAATTAGATCAACTTGAGGGAAGTACAGACCCTGATGATATTCCGCAATATATAGTAGAGGGCTGCGAATTGGCACCACTTTATATCATTTTAACCTAATAATCACTTGTAATATGTTTCCGGATAAATGGAAAACAACAAAACTTTGTCCCATACCTAAAGGCAATAGCAAAACTGAAATAAAAAATTATAGGCCAGTTGCCATATTATGCACATTTGCCAAAGTATTTGAATCAATATTGTAAAAAATCAGTATTCATGTCAGACCATCAATATCAGAATTTTAACATGGTTTCCTCAGTTTTCAGATCAACTGTAACGAGTCTTTGCCTCATTACTGACTACATAACTTCAACCTTAGAGCAGGGCCAGCAAGTAGATGTAATATACACCGACTTTGCTCAGGCATTTGACACAGTAAATCACTGCATTCTTATGGAAAAACTTCCCCCAGGTCTGGTTATTTGAGTCTTATTTTAATGATCGTAAACAATATGTTTACAAAGGTGAAATATCCCAAGAATATACTGTATCTTCGGGAGTGCCTCAAGAGTCGAACCTAGGACCCCTATTATTTTTGTTGTTCATTAATGATCTCTCTGCATGTATCAAAACGCCTAACAAACTTTTATTCGCTGTCGACAAAAAATTTATTCTACTATCAACTCATTGAACGATTGTGAAAATACACAACTTCACATAAAAGAAATAATTAAATGGTAGAACAATAACTCACTTAAAATTAATGTCAACAAATGCAATGTAATGTCATTTACAAGACGTCAGACAGCCGTGCATTTAAAATATAAAATTAATAACACGTCTCTACCATAACCCAAAACTATAAAGGATCTAGGTATAATATTTGATTCCAAATTGCTTTTTGACGTTCATGTTCACAAAGTTGTTAATGAAGCGTATAGAAATCTGGGATTAATAATAAGAATGGGAAAGGATTTCAGGAAGACAGAAACTGTCATACGTCTATTTCAAACATATGTAAGATCAAAAATTGAATACGCTACCATTATCTGGAATCCAAGTACTGCATATAGCTCAGACAAACTGGAAAAAATCCAAACAAAATTCCTAAGATTCCCGGTATACAAAGAAACAGGCGTTAATCCGAGAACTGATAGCAAAAAAATATTAAATAAAAACTTTAATATGATGAGTCTTGGAAACAAACGTAGTCTTCATGAAATTATTTTTCTATACAAAGTGTTTACAAATAGAATAGATTGCACCAATCTGCTCTCAAACTTTCAGATACATATCATATCAACCAAAACCAAAACCAAAACTCAGGACTCTTTTATTACAAAAAAAAAACGAGAACAAATACTATGCAAAAGTCACCAACTTGGAGAATGAGCGCAACCTATAATGACATAAGTAAAAGAGTTGATGAAATTGATTTTCATAACATGAATGTTAAACAAATTCATAACATTGTAAACAAATCTGTATGTTGATTGTACTCCTAGCGGTGACAATAATCTAAAATATGGAACATTCTAATTAAGTTCTCCTGTTGTGTTCTAAATAAATAAATAAATAACAAACACCAACTTACGAGGTGTCGTATTCACTTTTTTACCCTATAAATTCTTAGAATATTCCCCAATTAATTCTTTTCTACGATACATTATTATTAAATTACAACTGAATTACATTTTAAAATGTCTCTTTTATAGCTAAATATAACCCTCCGAAGTAACAAAAGCACAAATTACCCTCAAAACATGGGTCGAAAGACGTCTCACACATGTTTCGTGTGTTTTATTTAGCTAATCAAAGCAGCAAACATCTAATATTAAGGCGAATTCTACTTAACTCAGTATTTGTATCTCTTATTTACCCATTCATCGAAATACCATCCGAAGGTAACATTATTTTCCTTTTTGTTGGCTGTAACAAATCCCATATTTTGTACAAACACTAGAAGGGAGTAATACGTTTTGCTGCATCCCCGATAAATACATAATAGACGCATTCACTACAGGTCCTGGCGCCAGACGAGTTTAGTTACAGTGGAAACCCTGTGTAATCTCTGCTTCACTGACCCAATCTGCGAGTTTCTCAGTTCGAACAGCCATATCACGGAAGCGAGAGAAGCTCTGCATCAGCGTGAAAATTTGCGAATTTCTCAATTCTCAGGCCAAAATGGCAAATTTTTTGAAAGAGTGGGTGGTAGTGCAATTAAAGCCACGCACTGGTATACAACCAACATTGGGGCATACTTCTAGCAAACAAAAGAAAAAATATAGTACATTCATAACCACTGGTTATTAGAGTACAATCTGAGTAGATAGCGTTCAATTTTACATTTTATTGCTCTTCCAACACCACGTCGGGGCTGTAATCTTCATTTTTTTGTATAATCTATAAAATAGCGCTAAGGGGATAATTTATGGAATTCTATACCAAATTTGTACTCGCCGTCAAAGAACAAAGAAAATATTATTTCTTGTGTGTAATACAGGGTGGAAGAATGCGAGTCTTGCATTAATATTACCTACATACATGTGAATATAGTAATTATTACAATTACCACGCTTTCCTGCAGCTTGGTAAACGTAATACGGGGCATGGCAAATATATGGACAGCAACGAAATAATAGGCGCATTCAAGGTTTTGTGCATTTGATTATTCTGAAAATAGTCCCTCGCGCGAGACAAGTTCAGTTACAGTGGAAGCTCTGTGTCATCTCTGCTAAAAACTTTAAATGCAATCTCGGCTTTAGAAAGTCCGTATATTACCCATACTGTAGAGCCCCGCTATGTGCACATTTCATTCTCTAATTGTCTTTATTCTTTACCAAATGCACAGAGGAAATGCAGTATAAAATGCAATCTTGGTTTTAAATTTCGTATTAGGCCTATATAGAAACGCAATTTTGCAGTTCCTCCGTCTCCTTTGATGCTTTCATAGTTCTGGGAAGCGACAATAGGTACAGAGAAGCAAATTTCACATTCTGCATCACCGACCCAAATAACATAATTTGCGAGTTTCTCAATTCTGCGTCTAAAATGTTAAAATTCGACAAAATTGGAACCGCCATATCTTGGAAGCAATAATAGGTAGAAAGAAGTTGTTTTCAAATTCAGCATTACCGTAAACAAAATTACAAAATCTGAGGTTTTCATAGTTATTGGTTAAAAAAAATCGAAAAATTCAAACCGCCATAGCTCGGAAACAGCAACAGGTAGAAACATGTAGTTTTCATATTTAACATTCCCGTGACTAAACTAAATCGCATTGTAAGCTTCATTATTCTACGACCACAGGGAGCGAAGTTAGCAAACTGACTTCAGATTTGACATTAGCACACCAAAATACATATCACTGTCAAAACAGAATCTCAATATGTCTCGCCGTTTACGATCTATACACGGTTAAATACTTGACCTTTGACCTCGAGGTTCGCATATACTTTTCGATGCTCTCATATCAAATGTGAAAACAGAATTTCATTATGTCTCGCCGGTTACGAGATATACACGGTTAAATATTTGACCTTTGACTAGGACCTACGTAGTGACTCTTGGTTGTGGTTACTGACTACTATTGACCATTTGTTCTAGGGTGTGGTATAGAAACAGACTTCAGATTTCTGCTTGTTTGGTCTAATTCCTGTGTAATCTCTGCTATGTTAAATATGTGTTGCAAAAAGAGCTTCGTAAATAGCCTAGAGATGTGCTGTGTTGAAAACTCTGCTATGTTAAGTAGTGATTGAAAAAGAGCTTTGTACCCTTTTATGAAATCTCTGCTATGCTAAATAGGGCTGAAATATGGTTCGTAGCCTTTTATGAAATCTAACCACAACAAATTCGACACAGCGGCTTGTATAGCTCTGGGGAAATTGACGTGTTGGAGGGCGTCCACGTTGTAATTACTGGATGTGGACGGGGACGACTGTGTTGTGCTGGAAACCGACTTAAGCTTTCTGCTATGTTAAATAGGGGCTGAAAAAGATGCCGCAGCCTTTTATGGAATCTCTGCTATATTAAATAGGGGTTGCAAAATGAGCCTCGTACCCTTTCACGGAATCGTGCTCTGATGTAATCTCTGCTATGGTGCTGTGTAGGGGATGAAAAATGAGCTTCGTACCGTTTTATGAAATCTCTGCTATGTTAAATAGGGCTGGAAAGGGTTCATGTGGGAGCTTAACTAACATATATTGCTGCTACGTTAAATAGGGTCTGGGCCGTAGCCTCTTCAAGTAGGGTTTGAAAAAGAGCTTCGTAGCCTTTGCTGTCGTGCGTTGGTAAGAGGAAAATGTAGTTTTTGGGGGGGTGGGGTGAAAAAGAGCTTCGTACCCTTTTATGAAATCTCTGGTAGGGGTTGGAAAATAGGTTCGTAGCCTTTTATAAATAGGGTTCCGAGAAAAGAGTTGCGTACCCTTTCATAAGGGGTGCGAAAAGAGGGACCGTAGCCTTTTATACATTGTAAAAAAAACTGCGACACCGCGTATTGTACAGCCCTGGGAAATAGACAACTTGCTATCAGCCAGGTATGGAAAAATCGTGCAATTTTACACAAAGTTATGTCAGGTGACGGGTATACTACTGTCGTGTTTCCAGTTCCTAAGGAATACGTGTACATTGTCAAGTTTCTGTTTAATGAATCGCATCATGTCGTCATTCTAGGGTGTGAAAATCATGGTTTCCATTATTAAACCATGAACAACTACGATTTATCATCACGGATCATCAATACTATTTATTTCATTTTCAATAAACAAAAGTTAGAGAGAGCAAACTAATTGGGGAACTTAACATCGGAAATTTTACGTTTGATCCAAATAAAACCTTGATCAATCGACTCACAAGGGTCGAAAACATAAAGATTAGCATTCAAAATCAGGTTTTTATCTGGCGTATTTAAAGTGGATTAACGAGATGCATTAGTAAGATTCTACACAAGATTCAAGTTTTAAAAATCCAAAAACTACTACTCAAAATTTTGTTGTCAAAGATATTATTTATAAGATCATTTGTTCTTCACTTTTCTCTCTCTTAAGGAAGATTTGTTTCCACAATAATAATCTGTCGTACCTTTTAACATGATTCGATGTTAAGTTGAAAGAAATTTAATTGTATTCAACTTAAATGATATGTTTTAACAATCTACATTTCCATGTCTCATCATAGTCTACTAATTAAACCTTCTGCAATTGTTCGTGCAAAATCCGGAAATTTGCATCTAAGTAGTTTTTAATTCATTGAGACTACAAAGGCAATGCTAATACTTTGTATATTTCATTCTTAAGAAAAGTTATTTCAGTGAGCGGTCGGAGCTTGGCAGAAGATGCTTAGAACCATAAGTGGCTAAAGGCCATATTCTATTCAATTCAAATTCTTTCATACTAGTTCAAATCCTCTTTTCAAATTTCAGACAAGTGTCATATTTCTCTTTTAGAGACCAAGTATTTTTTAGAAAAAAAAAAGGAGAAAAGGAATGCGTAAATTAATATCACTATTACATGAGTTTGAAAATAAGCTTTATTCGATATATGATTAAAATTTGGTCTATTTCATAGACAAACAAGTGTAAATTTTACTTTTGAAAATTTATTCACACCAGTTCAAGATTGGGCAGAGTTGATTCCAGAGACCCTCAACATCAATTCCTTCACTTTCCAGAGTTGCAACGAGTTCCTGAACTTCTGGGAGAGCTCGAACAGCCTGGACTACTTCGTTGATTTCTGGTGCTGAAAGTCGTGTGAAGAGTTCACCAACGCATTCGTCAGTGGCCAACAACTGGATGGCAAGGTTTAGAAGATCTTGAAGAGGGATGAAAGCTTCAAGTTGCTCGAACCAGCTTTGGAGAGTCTTTGGCAGCTGTCGGAGTTGTCGTGGGTGCTTGACTGCACTTTCAGGAGAAATGGTTGGGAAACCAAGATAACCCATGATATAGTTTATGAAGCCATAAATATCGACATTGGAATCTTGGACCCAGTTAAGCAACTGAAAATATTAATAAGATAGGTAGTTAAATTATTAACTTTATAGGTTTAAGACTTGTACAAGCAATTAACGTTTCTCACCAATATTGAACATTTCGTGTTATGTGCATTAATGAAAGATCTTAAAATTAGTCTCTCCCTACAGACTGAAAGATATATACATTCAGATTCATTAAAATTGTACAATTTTTAATCTGATAAAATGCAGAATATGACAATATCAAGTCTTTATTCGATATCGATTTAAAATTAACTTACGTCTGCATTAACCAGTGTATTAGATAAAACTACTGAAATTCGAAGTAAAACTATTAGATAACCCGTACGAAAAGGCAGATTACCAAATCGAAATCTCAAATAGGTTCGAAATTTCAGCCGACTTGAGTTATAATGAAGAAGACATTAGTAGTAATAACGAAATTGACGGGATGTGAATAAGACGTGGGAGGTAATTTGTGACATTGTGAAGGACGTAGCAAAAGAACCCGTAGGTGAAGAGAGACGCCAGAAAAACAAGCCTTAGTTTGATAAAGAATGCCTTAAGCTTCATGTGGAACGTAAGCAAGCAAGGCAGCAATAGCTAAACAATAAAACCGAAACAAATTCAAACAACTACAGTAAAGCAAAACGTAACGCCATACGCGGATTTTGAAAGATAAAGTCAACATACATTACGCAGAAAATTCAGGAGATAGAGGAAAATGGTAAGACAAATAACATACAAGAACTATTCAAAGGGGTAAACTCGTTAAAGAAAGGTTACCATCCGAGGTTGCAGTTGATTAGAAACGAACGTGGAGATCTTCAGGTGGATACGACAAATATTCTGGAGGTTTGAAAAAGCTTCTTAATATACATACTGGAGAACAAATAGAGGAATTTGAAATCCTTACCTTAGAACTGTGGATACCCGAACCTAGCGAGATTGAGGTCGAAATTTCGATAAAGCAATTAGAAAATTTAAAGTCACCAGGAATAGCCAGTATTACAGTCACATTAATTAGAGCGAGAGGAACAGTACTAGTCAAGGAACTGCATAAATTAACAAGTGTTATACGGAGAAAGGAGGGGCTTTCAAAGGAATGGAAAACCTCAGTAATAGTTCCAAGTTACAAAAAAGGCGATAAATCGGACTGTAATAATTATTGCAGAATTTATTTACTCCCAACGTGTTACAAAGTACTGAGTAATACCAGGTGCGTAAATATGAAACCGAAATTTATGTACAGAGAAGACACAGTGATTGGATGACAATGCTAAGAACTATTTTATTCGAAGTATTGACCATCGCTAGCGATACATTTCTGCCATCGTTCCGGCAATGTGTGGATGCCAGATCAAAAAAACTGCCTCTTCTGCGGCAAACCAGTCATCAAGCCATTTTCGTTCATTTTCGTAAGATGTGAAGCGCTGGTCAGCAAGTGCGTGTCCCATGGATGCAAATAACTGAAAATCGGAATTCGCCAAGTCTGATGAGTAAGCCACATGCGAAAGGATTTTCCAGCCAAACGTCGCAATCGTTTCCTTGACCGGTTTTGCTGTGTGGGAGGGTGCATTATCGTGAAGCACAATCACTTTATATTATCTTTGGTCATGTTCTGGTCGTTTCTCACGGAAAGCTTGATGCAAATCGATCATTTGTTGTCGGTAACGTTGGGTACTAACGGTTTCGTCAGATTTCAGCAGATCATAATTGATCACTACCTTCTGATCCCACCAAACACAAAGCATTGTCTTGCAGTCGATAGCGATTTAGACTTGCAGTCGATGTCGCCGGTTCTCCTGGAGTTACCCATGATCTTTTACGCTTAGTATTCTCGAAATAGATCCACTTTTTGTCATCAGTCACAATTCGATGGAGAAATGATTTCCTTGTGTACATGTCGAGCAGAATTTCGCAACAAGTGGTTATTCGGTTTTCCTGCTGTCGTTCAGTCAATGCATCTGGAACCCATTTTCCCACCTTCTGAATCTTTCTCATGGCATTTAAACGTATGGAAAGTGCTTCCCGTGTCACATTTAATTGATCCGCGAGTTGTTGTTGCGTTTGAGCGTCATCCTCATCCAACAAAGCTTGCAATCCGCTGTCTGCAAACTTTTTCGGTGGTCTTCCACGATCTTCGTTTCTCACGTCAAAATCGACACTTTTAAATTTTTTAAAGCCACTCATAGCACTGTGACTTACCAAGAGCATGATCACCGTAAGCTTCGACAAGCATGCGATGTGATTCTGCAGCAGTTTTCTTCAAATGGTAACAAAAAATCAATGCTGTTCGCAAATCGTAGTTTGTAGGTACAAATTGCGCCATGTTCAACGCTATTAAACACTATACTATGACACTATACTATGACATTAAACTTGTCGGCTTGTGAGTTGCAAATCGTTATCAGCAGTCAAAACAAGCAGGTGGCGCCAAAGACGCAGTTTTACGGTAACCACAATGACAGCTAACGCCGTCTATGCACAAATTCCTGTTTCATATTTACACACCTGGTATTCTGTTAACACGCCTAAGTGCATACGTAGGTGAAATAATTGGAAACAAGAAATGTGGATTTATAAAAAAAATAGAACTAAATTTTATCAGGTTTTCGCCTTGAGACAGATATTAGAGAAGAAGTGAGAATACAATGGAACGGTTTTCCAGTTGCTCATAGATTTTAAGAAAGCATTGACTCTATCAAAAGGGAAAAGTTATTAAATATCCTGGTATCATTTGGAAATCCGAAAAAAATGTTCACCTAACAAGGATGTGTGTCAGCAACCCCATAAGCAGAATGCGTGTAGGTAATAACATATGAGATAGTTTTGAGATTCCCAGCAGATTGAAACAAGACAATGCTGTTTGACTTTGCGTTAGAATGTGAGATTCTAAAAATAATAGAGAACAAAAAGGGTGTAAAATTGAACGGCTTAAACAAACAGTTCGTATACAGGGATGATGTAGATTTAATAGGGGTGATATAGATGCACTACAAACTAACACGGATGTCTTGGTAGCGAAAAGATAGGTCTACAGGTGAACGTACAGAAAACGAAATAAATGATAAGTCGAAACACAGAGGATAAAAGAAAGAAATACATAACAATTAAGAATAAAATCATAGAGAAAGTAAATAAATTTAAATATTTGGCAGCATATGTAACTAGCACGAACGAAGTCACGGTAGAAATAAAATGTCGCTTAGCATCGGGCAACGCACGTTCATATTTAGTCTAGAAACTCCTAACCTCGCGATTAATATCAAGAAAACTTAAATAAAATCTATACATATTCGTTATTCTGCCAGTAATAATTCACGGTTGCGAAAGTTGGAGTACAACCCTATCAGTTGAACATGAATTAAGTGTGTTTGAAATAAGATTTTGAGAAAGCTATACAGGCTGAAAAGGAAGGAGCTGACCGGAGAATCATGGAGACTGCATAATGAAGAACACCACAGGCTATATGATTCACCTAACATTATAAGAATAATGGAATCACGAAGACTGGGACGGGCAGCCGACCGGGTGGCCAAGCGATCTGCGGCGGTAGGCCATCGGCTCGAAGGTCCCGGGTTCGAGTCCCGGCAGGGGCATGGGTGTGGATTTTAACACTTAACAACTAAAGACGAATCGTGGCGGGCCGAAGTCCAAAGTTACTAGACTGGCACATATTAAAATAAAGTTTACTAAAGCTTTTTTTTTTACTGAGATGGACAGTGCATGTAGCACGGATGGGGAAAAACGAAGATTGGTTTTTAAATCGTAGGGAAAGAGGACGTTAGGAAGACCTAGACGTCATTGGTATGGAAATATTTAAAGAGATCTTCGAGAAATAGATATTCAAGATAAAAACTGACTTCATTTTGCTCGGGATAGATTTTAATGGTGAACATTTGTTACTGCAGCGATGAACTTGCGAGTTCCGTAAGCCATAGAGTGAGTTAGTTTATTAGATAACGCTGTATACTCCAAAATAACACACAAGTAAACTTTGATAACAGCTTTAAATGCCCGCCTCCTCAACAGATTTTTCAACATTTACGCTTTATTTAAACATTTAATTGTTGATACAACGCTGAGTATACCGTTGAAGAAATGGACATTCAACCGTGTTAGCACCGTGAGATCAACGTGTGTGCTGCTAAGCCTTATTATCCTTTCCTATTTCCCTATCAAGTCTTATGGTTATTTACTTACCTTTTTCTAAAAGGAAATCCATATAAACACTTTGTATCATCTATGAAATATAAATATTCATGGCGAATGCACTACGAACGTCCTCAATGACATACGTACTGATGTATTCATTGAACACAAGATATTTTGCTGTAACATAAACTCTATTTTAGAAACTAGATGTAAAACCCATTTTGAAATAACTAGTTTTGACTTCTCTGATAATTTTTTCAGTGAATTACAATTACGATATCACTGATTGTTGTTCGAAAGTTAGTTTTCTATCCATCCCAACTCTAAATTAATAGATACGAATATATTTTTCTAGTGAAGATGTGAAAATTTGTTAGAATTCTTGACTGACTGGAAACGCTATCGGAAATATATTAAATTGTGAACTTACATCTTTGACTTGTTGGTAGTCGTAGATGGTTAACAAGATGGTATGGAACTCCTCGCTTGTAAGATAGGCAAAGACTCGTTGGCCATCAGGGTCGTTCTGGAAGCTGTCGTCAAGGAAAGCTCTAAGCCCTTCGACATCAACGATAGCTTCGACCTGGGCTAATGCTGGAGCCAAGTCACAGGCTTGGGCTGAAATAATACAGTATCAATGAATATGAGGAGAAAATCCTGTTTTCCTTTTACAATAATTGTTTCACCTTTTTTCTTTAAATGGTCTTAAATTTGCTGTTGCTTTTTGCGTAAAACAAAAATGAGATAATTTTTGAATCATTATGAATGACATGAATTGTTGAAAAGAACATTTCTTTCTAAACTGATGGTTCAGGAAGCGCATTGTCAAAGCCAGTTCTGTTATTTGTCCCCTGTTTTTCATTTTGTAGTTGAATCCGTTAAGCTATTTTGTTTTAAAAATGTAATACATATATTTAGAGCAAGTTACTTTTCAACGTAAATAATTTTAATGTTAAGAAATATTTTAGTAGATATTTCTTGACAACTTCCCATGTGTAAACATATACGAGAACTTGACAACAAATCTGATTATTGGTTTGACGGAAAAATCTAATATAATTCTGAAAATTCCCTAACATATTGTCTCAGTCTCACTAAGCATACTGAACGTTTTTGAATATACCATGACTACTTTTCCAATACCATGACCACACCAAGCAGACGCTTTGGCATGAACCTCAAAAGCTTTCATGTAACTTAAATATTTTACAACATGTCTAACCTTTGCACAAATCTTATAAAATACTTCCCGTTTGATATGTGTAGTCAACCTCACATATCAAAATTTAAATCACATCTCGAATTTTATCACAAACTTAAATTGAACAAGTTTGAGGAAAGAGATTTAAGAAAACAGCTTAAATCTGCATATTTAATTAAGAAAAATACGGCACAAATTTTGATAGTTACAACTTTGTAATAATCTCTTTCTAAATGCAGCAAAAGTTAAGAATTGGGGAATATTTGCTTGATTTGCACGCAATTGTTCCTAATTATATAAATTGCACGTATAAAATCTACAAATGAATCTCCAATTTAATAGCTAACTTATCAAGATTTACTGCTCTATAATGATGGATGGAACAAAGAGATTTAAAGAAAAGAATAGGATGTATAAAATCATGCATAGATATACATTTTACTCACTGAGGACAACTTTAATTTGTTCTTTACTTGAAATCTGAAAATTATTAAGCTATGCATTGGTTATTGGTAAAGGAAACAATGGTCTAAAGAACGTATTTGGAAATATTACTAGTAATACCTACCGCTTGGTGTCAATCCACCGAAGACAAGTCCGAAGACAGCAAGAACAACGAAAGCGGGCTTCATCTGTAAAAAAAAAAGAAACAAGAGTGAAAGGAATGTTATCGATATGTGTTTATTCCTACTTCGTTTTATACATGTTCAGTCGAATTCAGTCGCTTTTTTGGAGTGATTAGAACTATGCTAACAACTAACTAACAACGACTTTTAGCCATTCGTTATTACAGCGCTAGTCACTCCGAGAAACGTTTATGAATACGGCTGGATATCTTTCAAGCTATGTGTGTAATACAAGACACAGAAAACGAAAGCGCAATATAAATTAAAACTATAAAAATAGAGGCATATCGAATGAGAACGTTATGAGTGGACATACTTGTTACACAAAACAAAACTTCTACTACAAATGTAAGATGTACATATATTATTATTAACTCTATGTAATAATATAATGCTCCGTATGGGCTAAATAAAAAGGTAGCTTTCATAACTGAACAGTTCAGTGCAGAGTAGTCTAAGAGCCATGTGATTCTCTACCCGGATACAAAGTTACCTAACTTAGAAAACGGTGTAGTCATTGTAGTGTGAACGATGATCTAGAAACAAATTGTTTCAGTAAATATTTCCAGCAAGTATGTATAATTTTAATAGATTTTTTTATAACACAAGTTGAAAAGCTTTGTTTCTCGATGTGTCACAAGCCAGCCTATATACATTTTTAATTCTGTTGGTTTTTCTATCTTTCCAAAATAAACCATATATGGTTGCTATTGTATTTACCATTATATAAAACATCTCGGTGTAGATGCAATAATGCAAGTTTCTGTCAACTCTTCATGCATGTTATTTGAAAGCAAGGCAAACTAATCTACTTTATAGTACGTATGATGATTGTAATTGTTGTTTGAATTTTAATTTATGTATATGAGACAGGACCAGGCGAACAGTGTCGAGTTGAAAATCGCATGTGAATATTTTTTTCATAATTTTGTATTAAAAGACACTTTTCGATTGAAATAATGCATTTATGTTAAGCACATATTGTCAAAATAAATGACTACCTTAAAAGCAGAATGGCTTAAGCTCCAAACTTCTACAATACCGTTTTGATATACGAGGGTATTTTGTTTTAAGTAACGGGCCACTTTTCTTTTTTTTTAAAAAAAAAGGAAAATACACAAGTGAAACAAAAAAATAGTGTATGAAAGTTATGTTTATCACAATTCTTAACGTAGTCTTACCGCTTGTTCGTAAAGGGTCCCGAACTTTTATATCGTCATTTCAAAGAAAGTTGTCAGAAAAGTGGTAAGCCTTGTTGGTTGGTTCTCGAAACTTCAAACACCATTCCCATAGAGATCCAGCTAACTGACCTTCATCGCATTCTTCTTTCAATTTCAGCCGTATTAAATCTCTCAGCTTCGAAAAATATGGAATGACAGAGCAAGCCCATGTCTTGAAGTTGGTTTCGGGAGGGATGCACTGACTTCCATGGAGGGCCAAAGTGTGCCAGCATTTGAAATGCATATTAAATATGTACATGACCAAAATTATACAAATTCTGCCTAAAAGTATGAATTAGTCCCCCTATAGGCCTATACATACATGTGAGAGAGGGAATCTCGTACTTGATATATACTCAGCGTGACTGTTTAAATTGATTTCTGTTGAATTCAATCGAAATTCATAGCAGGATGTGTGTTGTGTACAGATGCCTTTGAGTGTTATTTCTGTATAACAATAGCACTGGAATGGTAGAACTGATGTCCAGTAACAACTTTCTTTCGGGAGGGAGTACTTTTATATTCAGAAGTAGCATAAGTTTGTTGGTAGCTTTAGTGTTTATTCACATTTTTATATAATCTTACTGTTGTTTACTTTTTCACAGTTCACCGCCATTTAAAAAAATATGACTATCATATCAAAATGTGGTATATAAAAGTTTTACTACAGTAAAACACTAATTGTCATACACAACGTTTTCATTACTGGCATCAATAAAAATGCGGATCAATCTCAATTCAATTCTCCACAAGAAAAAAATATTTGGTGTCTTGGTCGTTCTAATTTTAAGACTATGAAATATGAAGACTCGGACGAAATGAGAAACCAAACATGTATATTCCGAGAAGTTAAAAAGTAGAAAGAACTGAATTGAATATATAATCCGCTTACCATAAGATGGAACAGATGTTGTAATCATTTTATTGGTTCAGAAAAGTTTTGTGGAAGAAACAAAGTTTAAAATTGTGAATTTCACCACCAATAATGCCTACGGGATTAACGAGTAATAGCATCCTGACTCTATATTCCATTATGAACAATGATCAACTTCATGGTTTATTTAGTTTTAGGTTTTGTGGAGCCTATACTATATTAAATGTGTTTTTAACAGTGGAGTTTGATATTTTAAGAAGTAAGCCTTAATTATTAAGAAGTAAGCCTTAATAAATATTAGAAAACAATAAGAGAAAAGCCTCATTAAGGAGGGTTTAATTTTCGATAAAAATCTGTATAGAATTTCATAATTATTGAATATTTGATTAAATGATAAATAAACGGCATTGTCTAGAAAGCACTCATTTCTTTTTCCTAAACTTTAAGAATATGTAAAACTGTGAAAATGTTTGTAAAATTGTGAATATGTTCGTAAAATAGAAAAATTGTATCCTACTTTCACGAGAGAACTAGACCTATCTACGCGGAATGTTTGTAGCTCTCTTTCTAATCAACTTGTTTAAAATGACTTGAGTTGTTCATTTACCTCTAGGTAAAAGAAAATGATGCAAAGAGATATTGTTGGCGAATACTAATAATTTTCAAACTCAGGATTATTATTTCTCACTACACAAAACACGCTTAGAACCTTTTGAGTACAACAGTGTTAATCTATAATTTGAAAATGTCCCTACTTTTCTGTGTATACCAACTAATAATTGTAAGAGTATTGCGTTCTGTACATAACCATTTTACACACCAGAAATGTATGCAAAACGTGTTAAGAGACACCTGGTTTAAGTTCAACTATACATAAACTTAAAATAGTGCTGATTAATTAATACATATTATCAATAAAAAATAACCATTCAATGTAAAAATTAAGATATTTCGAGATTCTTTTCTTTCTGAAACAACTTTAAATACTCTTGAGAAATGGAATATGGACCAGAATTTTGATGTCTTGAATTAAGTAAAAAATTGTTTAGTCCTCAATTCATGATTCAGTAAACAATGGTTTACTCTATAGTGATAGAGAGATCTCAAGCATAATATCAGATAAATAAATATTGAACTTAAACGGAGACATTCATATCCAATTAATGCAACAAACTGTTCCCAGTAACATGACATCACCTGTAACGAACCTAAGTTTTATCAACAACGCCCATGAATAAAAAATAATAATCCAACTGCTTTCGAGAGCTTTTTGCTGCTCTCCTCTTTGTCTACTAAGTTATGAAGCAGTATTTCAAGCATCTTGACATAATACTGCCTTTGGGTACTATTGCCGTTGTATGTACACCGTAATAATAGAAAAAACTTGAAGAACAAAAGACAATATATTATTTAGTTTGTAGGGTACAATCCCTTATATGACTGATACAGAAGACATTATATGACAAATTCTAAAACAGATGGTGGAATTCTACGAGTACAGTACCTCTTCAGCCATTACTTCAGACAGAGGTGGGAAATAACATATCTAGAATGATCCTGTGACAATATTTCAAGATGACTTTAAGCACACTAGATCAAATAAATAATAGCACTACATTATTACTAACTTACCTTGATCTGATGTTCTGAAGAAAGGTACCTCTCTTCATTAACCGCTGCCTTTTATACTTAAAGATCTCCTCTTCAGGGGTACAAGGTTTCCGGATTTGCATATCTCTCAGATTAACTAACCACTTGTCATGTTTCATTGTGTGGTTTATCGGTGGAAATGTCCAACCTTTGACATCAGATAAATGCTTATTCTGGAATTAAAAATACTTTATGCACAAAGCATCACATCAAAATTGTATTCACTTTCTTACGTATTTGAGTTATCTGTCTATCTATTTATCGATAGAAAACATTAAGTTTTGTTTCCTAGTTGCATTATGCAAGACACACGCCCAAAGATCCCTCCCTTGACACATATTGAGTACACAGACTCAGAACATAGATAACTTATAGAGGTTAATCACGTACAGACAAATCAAAGATAAAGAGCTTATTATAACACACTTTCATTATTTTGAAATAAAATAATAATTTAATTTCTTTCGTTGCTTTAAACTTTGCAAGTCTGAAATTGAGGCTTTTCTTTTTTTTTCAATTTAATAAGAAAACTAATTTAAATTTATACTCTCGATATCTTAAGCTTGCTCCAACTAAACTAAGGGAAAAAATATATTTCGTTGTTTAGTTGAAATTGATTCTAAATCTTCAATTTTGTGGGGGTTAATTCATAAATCGCTGATAACAAAAATTGTACAACTACAGTATATTTCCTGGATAACAATGTAGTTTTCTCTAAGCAGTCAGAGAAACTCTGGTTTAAGTTGTAGAGCTATGCTTCAACTGTGAATTGCCAGTCCTCTTTCCGATCCGTAACACAAGTGGGACTGACTCTGGTCCTACTAGGGTTGCTCCTGTCTGTGACACGAGCGTATGTACTGATCTAACCCAACTTGATCTGTCACGCGAGTTGATCTCATCTTACACCGACCCGTAATCCAACTGGATCTGACTCGTCCCGTGACCCAACTCGGATTGGTCTGAACTCAATGGAGAGTCTAAAATCGTTCATTATGTGTTCTTTGAATTCAAGAAAAGATGTTTTAGGGGATGTATTTGAAATTATTTGAGTAGTGACAACTAGTCGTATAATTACTTTTCGAATAATTGCCAGTATTCGAATAGGAGTTAAAATCTGCAAATTCGCAGATCAAGTCAAAAATTAATATTCAAATGTCATAGGAATTGTTAGTGAAGACTGCAACTTGGGCTGTTGAAGCAATAACTCTATAAAATGACAGAATAGTTCTTTTCTTGTTGTTTTAGTCTAGATAGAATACAATGAAAAAGGAATAAATTTCGAAACAGCTCCGATAATGTTTTAAATCTAAATTTCTCTGTTTTCCTCATCCCCTCCACTTTTCCATATAGTTCTGCACAGTTCAAAACAATAATCATTTTTAGAAATCTATTCAGGTAAACTGTGCTCTCAGGAGGGAATTATATATCCCATGCTGTAAGTATATAAAAGTTAAGTGCTGAGCTAGTATGCGACATTCACTAAACCGAGATGATTGGAGGTAGCTCAAATGGTTGAGTATGGCAATATGGGGTAATACCAACATCATATCAAAACTTTGGTAATTTTCTCCACTGTGTACACCACTTTTAAACAAGTAAAATATCCTGGTAAAAGCTAGATTTTAGAAAGGAATATGTGTGAAACAGTGAATGAGTATACATTGCCTGAAAATAAATAAAATCAGAGGAAGGTAATGCCAACACTAGTATTTTTCCTCCTCAGTACATTAGGCTTGGTGATACCCCTTCAGGTGAAAAGTCAACACCATGAACTCCATTTTGATAATATTTTGACCTTGATATCTTTATAACTGGATACATTTGTTTAAAAAAATAATTTGTTTTTAAATTGTTTTTCTAACGTTCACCAAAATTCTGTACGCCAATATTATGAACAGTCGGTTGGTCAGTTGTTTCATACTTAGGGACAGAACATTCAAAAACGCACATTTTCACAAAATAATGGATTGAGTAAAAATCAGCACAGAAAGTAAAACATTTGGAACCTTAAAATATATGTACAACGGAAAAATCCCGTAAGGTAAGGATGAAACTGAAAGAAAAAATTGTTTAACACTTGATACAAGAAACCTAATGCTTTCATAACACCATTTCTCGATTTTTGGTAGTCAAGAAATATCATGGATAGTAGTGGCCACCAGAATTTGGGGAAAACACCGACAAATTGAAATGAAACTTAAATAGGGTCTAATAATATGATCATACAAGTAAATTGAAAGAGAACAATCTCTTTAAACAAACGGAAAATTGAACAATGATTAGGACTTCAATTTAAAAGGATCTTGAATGTTTCTTAGCGTTGGAAACGCTAAAAACCCTCGTCAGTATTTTTTTACAACAAACAAATCCTTTTAAAATGTAACTTTATTACCTAAACATTGGCAATTTTTTGGAATAATGCAAACAGTGATTTATTATTTTGAATCCACGGTGTCTCTATGTTTGATAATTTGCTTTTCGTATTGTTACTAATGTCTACGTCTTCAAAAGACAATGGTCCTCATTGTTATAAATTCTAAGTAACATTTTCTTTTTTCTTCAAAATGTGAATCCATTTCAATACTTTGTGGTCTCCAAAGACTCAACCTGAAATGCAACTTTTCAGTTTAATTACCACAGTTCTAAAGATTCCTTTTAAAAATTAATCAACTTTCAGATGTGACGGAAGGCCCCTTTATCTACAAACAGTACCACTCCCATAATTTTCGGACTTACCATTTACAAGTTACACAATTCTAAAATATAAATGTTGGCATTACCTCATGTTGCCATACTATAGCTTAAACCCCAGTAGCACACTGAGATATGAGAAGTTTTATGTTTGAAACAATGTTTTAACAAAACCGCAAAATGAATTCAAAGTTCAAAAGTAAGGACCAAAATGTTGAAGGATGCAACACGATCAACATTGATTTTACTTATGTTTCTTTATTCTATGGTTTGAATCTGGACTGACTAATTACTGTTTGTTTGGTATATGGTACAGTGTTGTATATTTATAATCGAATAATGAAGTATGCACAGTGAACTTCAAGAATATGTTCCAGATAATTCTATACTAAGGATATTTCAACTCATCAATGGAAGAAGTAAGTTAACATTGAGAATATTGGGATGATTTCCAATATAGAGGAATTGAACATACAATCTGAATAGAGTTGTGTACATTGTTGTCCTGCAGTGTACAGATATATTCTGGAAGATATGCTATGTCAATTAAATATTTTGATGATATCAATGAACGATTAATGTTTTTATTCTATTATCAATAATGTATAAATGTACCGGGTGGATTTTAGATACCACCCAGACTCTTCTACCTAACTGAACCCATACTTAAGTAACTTTATGATATATTATTTTAATATTAGACAAGTATCTAATACACACAAATGTGTTTTGAACGTTGATTTTTGGTTTAGTTCGTTGATCGACCATTATCGGTTGAAAAAGTACGTTTAATTTTTAAAAAATTCAACGAAGACTTGATATTGTTGAAAAGTTGCACGTGGATTCAAGTATTTTCCACTATGACATAGATTTCGTTTCATGCCATTCTTTCTAATTTAATGGAATAACATTTGTAATTAAAAGTTAATTGAATGCAATTAACTATTATTTTGTGTGCTCTTTTATATGTTGAAAACACGTTCAATTTCAATCTATATTCCAACGAAAATTTGATTTCGTTGATAGAACGTTAATATGACGTGTTTTTAACTATTATATCAAACAGTGCTCTAGATTATCTTTTCAAGTAAATTGCATAAAAATTGTGCTGAAAAGCAAATATAATAAAATTAGCTATGTTTCTCATGTCCTCATTTGCATGTTGAAAACATATTGAATTTTCAACTATATTTCAACGTACATTTAATTTCGTTAATAGGGTATCAATGTGAAGTATTTTCAACTATGAAATAGATTTGGCTTTATATGCGGTTTCCTAAGGCGACATATTACACTTACTGAAAAATACAAATTTCATAGTGTAGCAATGGTTGAAGTGTTAATGAAGAGAAAATGCACATAACAAAGAAAGAAGGAAAGTATTCTTTATTAATATGCTTAAATGATGGTAAGACGACGTATATAGATTTGTGGCGACTGCATTCTAGATTGCCTGTTATTAAAGATACCGTAAAAGAAAGTGACTTTCAAGATGGATCCTAGGACGAGGGAATAAGGTGACGAGCTACCAACGACGAGTGCAGAACGTGCCAGCATCGAACCCTACGGCAGCCAGTTGGATAATTTACTGTTGGAAAATTAATGCTGTATATTATGATGAAAGCAACGGACAAAATGTAAGTAAATGTGTATACCAATAGACAGCATGCATTTTCTTGACCAACTGAACACGTTTCTTCATCGTCCGCTTCTTGATTTCAACTTGTTTCTTCTCAACCATTATTCAATGTCGAATAAACCGTTAAACAGGCGGACATTTTGGTACATTTACAACGTTAAAATGACGTATTGGTACTAACGTATTTTCAACGTATGTGTGGTACTGGGGAAGTCAAAGGTACTGTGTTTAGTGCAGTACGATTCACATGCAACCCATAGATAACTCATTTAACCTACACTTGCCCATACAGAAACATCTCTACGTTGCTGTCGTTACAAGAAGTATACTTCTTTAGATTGCTCCCATAAAACAAACAGCTTCATGTCCTTCATAAACGGCCTATACCAGGTACAACAAATCTTATTATGATATTAATAGTGCCAATAAAACTAATTACGTAACCGTAAGGAAACTGAAGACCGTGTTAACCTAACTAAATGCGAAGACCGTGTATTCATAATTCAGTCATATCCTATCACTTCAGTCTTCAATTTTGGGGAGAAAATGAAACATACCTCTTTACAGTACAATTCTAAAGTGGCAAGCCTCGACGGCCGTTGCATGTAATCTCACTAAATGGAAGAGAGCGGAAACACAAAATCGAAGAGAGGGAATACAATACTACACATTTCTTAGCAAAATATGACGCTAGAGACCAGAAAAAAGGGGGTTCTTTATCTCCCACATTATACATTTATCTCTATCCTCCATAAACAAGACGATCGTGTAACAAGTTTCCATACAAAATTGTTTGAGGGAAACGTTAATTTTACGTGAGATATTCCTTAAGTATACATCAAGCATTTTTCGAATGAATAACAACATCGCTGTCAGCTTATCAGAATATTAGTTATGCAAGATATAAGACAGTGGGTTTCAAACTGTGGTCCGCGGACTACTAGAAGTCCGTGAAATTTTGTTAATTTTCTGTTCCGTTTCCAAGAGGAACGTAATAACTCTCTAAATTTAGGAATAGAGCAGGGAGTGATGCTGGAAATGATAAGACAGGTATTTAAGGAGCTTGAAGAAGAAGAACGCTGGCGACAAGAACAAAAGCCGAAGAAGAAAGAAGGGCACAACTAGAAAAGAAAAAGGAAGATCGACGTAGGAAGAAGGCTCTAAATCTTCAAAGGATATTGGATGAAAATTTTGAGTCTTTAAGAAAGGAATTCCAATTAAAAATACAACAAACATCACATAATGCTAAAGCGTAGATACAGGGTTATTCCGGAAAAATTCAGATATGTTGTTTCGAAGCGCAAGGTCATCAAAATCAGATGGGTCAACTCACCAAAGAGATATCAAAATTGAAAACTAGTCAGACAGAAACACTTCAATGAAACGCGATGGATTCAGAAGAAAGAATTCCAGATTTGCTAATAAAAGAATGGGAGAAAGACGATGTTGATAAAAGGACAGTAAACATTGAAAGGGAGTCTGTGACGAAAATAATAGAACAAAATGACGATATGAAAGTAGAAGAAATAACTGAAAGGGATCTGGATAAAGTAGATGCTGTACTTCAAGATGACACTTCAAATATAGTAAGTCAAAAGATAGTTTCCCAATGTGTGACACCGAAAGTAAATGTAAAGGGAAGGTATGATTATGGGTAATCTGCAAGAAATTAGTTTTTTAAAAACATGCTCATACGTCCAGCCCCAAGATAGAGAATGCAAGTTATCATTTCGAAAGGAGGAGGTTCCAACTAAAGAAAGATAAACGTCAATTGATGAAACTCAGACTACAAAGATTCAAGGAGCAAATTCAGAATGAAATGCATGTAAAAGAAAACATCGGGGTAGTCAAGGCAGGAGACATAGAGCAAAGTGTCATCCATCACAACCAATGGTTACAAAAATGGTATAGTTCATGGGAAAAGGAACATCTGAAGAGGTAATACTTAACGCAAATCTTTCTAAGCTAATGATAGAAAACGACAAGGTACAAACGTCATAAGTATTGTGGTGGAACCAGAGCAGTTTGAAGCTTTTTACAAAATGTCGAGTAGGCGTAAACGTTAACATCAAATAAATAAAAAAAGAGATTTAAACTTGCTAAATAGGAAAGGCGTGAGATAGCAGAGATGAACTTGAATTGGAGTAAAAGTAGAGAGCCAATTCAGAGACCGAAGAAACGAAGAAAGAAAACAAGGGAAACGTACCCAGGTATGACAAGACATAAACGATTGAAGCAGAAACCGAAGGTCTCCCAGGAAGAAGTACTTAGTAGGATAGAAAGGATGTTTTTCAGAAAAACTACAAGAAGAAAGAACGGTAGTAATTTAAAGGGCCGAACATATCATAAATTGAGGAAAGTTAGAAAACAGGATACTCCTCAACCATTATCAAGAAATCCATTAAAGTTGTTAATTGACGAAGATGTTTGACTTACCATAGTTAGAATGATCCGATTTAGGTCACATATGCGCCGTTTTGTTCGATAACGTGTTGCCATTTGGAAGGTAATATCATGATGCCTCTCTCATAGAAGCCCTTGTCCCTATTGGCAAAAAATTGAGACAGTCGATGTTCACAAGCCTCTCTTGACGCGAATTTTTCACCAGCAAACGTGTTCGTCATGGACAGGAACAGATGGTAATCACTCGGTGCCAGGTCCGGACTATAAGGTGGATGCATAAGACCCTCCCAACCAAGCTCCCGGAGCTTCTGACGAGTCACTATCGATGTGTTTGGCCTGGTGTTGTCCTGGTGGAACACAATGCCTCTCCTGTTGCCCAAAGCTGGGCGATTGCTGCCTTCAGACGGTTCAATTGTTCACAGTATAGTTCCGAGTTAAGGGTTTGGCCGTAGGGGAGCAGCTCATAGTAGATAATTCCCTACCAATCCCACCAAACACACAGCAAAACCTTCCTGGCCGTCAATCCTGGCTTGGGCACCGTTTGCGCCGGCGCACCGCGCTTCGACCACGACCGTTTTCGCGTGACGTTGTCGTAAGTGATCCACTTTTCATCACCAGTCACCAACCGCTTCAGAAATGGGTCGCTTTTGTTGCGATTCAGCAGCGATTCGCAGATGGAAATACGGTCCATGAGGTTTTTTTGCGTTAACTCGTGTGGCACCCATACATCAAGCTTCTTTTTGTATCCAGCCTTATGCAAATGGTTCCACACGGTATTTTGTGCAATGTTTAGCTCTTGGGCAATCGAAACAGTGCTTACATGACGGTCGGACGCGACAATGTCCATGATTTTATCGACATTTTCGACACGTGGCCTTCCAGTGCGTGGTACATATTTGACGTCAAAATTACCGGCAACACTGAGTCAACTCATCACAACTATCTGAACAGTGTTTGTAGTACGCAATCTCATCGTTTGAACGCCATCTCGTTGAACCCGATCGGACTTATACAACGCGAGATACAGATCACTGAAGCCATCTATTGGCAAAATAATGGATTACTTTTTACTACACCATATATATTATAATATTAATTTTATTGGAAGGCAATTAATTATGAATATGATTTAAAATACTTAAGTGAGTATGACAAAAGTTTACAGAATGATTGTTATATGAATTTAAAGTTTTGTGTTTATTGAATTCTCAAAAGTTTAATTATGTTATCTGTTTGAAAAAGGAATAATAAATTGATGAAGGAAAAAAATATTTACTTTAATACTCAAGGATAATTATATATTCAATTCAAATTCAAATCTTTTTTACAGCAGGGGGGGCATATATGATATGGCCCTACCTTGTTGGTATATAGCTAGGTTTTGGAATGTAAAGGAAGGAAAATAATTAATATAATAATTGTTTATTGTTAAATAAACATTTTTTATTGAAGTTTGAAAGGCTAGGAAGTGTTTTTAATGTGATTGCTTAATATTCATATCATTTATGTATTTATGGAAGTTTCGGAAGGAGGACGGTAGGTGTCACTACTATTAAGAATTTAAGAATATTAAGAAAACGTTATTTTGTTTGTTTGATCAAAGGCACATAATTGGAGTTTGCTAAGAAATTATGTGTTCAAGAAACTAGATTAATTTTGTAATTGAAGAATTACCTTGCAAACTAATATGTACATCAGATGCATAATCAGACAAGGAATGTATATAGCCTATGTCGGGAACAGCATGTAGAGGTGTAGAGGTGTTCTTTATATATGTTAATCCTTTGTTTTTAATAAATATTTTTTAATTGTCACCCTTCGTTTACGTTCTTATAGTTAGATATAGTGGAGAGATTGACTTTGGTCTTTGAAGTTGCTGAAAAGCACTGATAGGATCATTGTTTAGGTTTTCTGCTATATTCAGGTGTACGTCCCACTACGTGCAGTAGCTTTGGGACACGCCTTAGTTTAGATATTGTTATCTTCCAACCTCCAGGAACCAGAACACGAACCTGTATCAGAATTTGTATCGTTTCTACCGCACAGCGATAACGACTGAGCCTAGATACGAAGGGCACATCATTTAAAGGTTATATGCAGACGTTAGGGAAGAAGTATTTGGTACCTTTTCAGATTAATAACCCTAGGGGCAAATTTTCACAATTCGGTCGCAAAAATACAGCCTCCAGTGGCACGTAATATGACGTTTCAAGTTTCTTTATTACACGCTTTTTATTAACTTACTCTGTAATCATGTTTCATCTCTGGTACAGATCTTGCAACGTTAGTTTAACTCATTTCCCGACGTCATACAATAATGAAATTTTGCACAGCGACGGAAGTCGGGTGACAATACAACATTTAATTGTTCTTTCATATATTTCTATATATGAATATATTTTAAAAAACATATTTTAATATTTTATTACAGACTTCTTTGTCCTAAAATAAATACTAGCCTGAACCGCGGTTGAGTTTGGCTGGTTGCAGAACACTTTAGGATTTGGGCCACAAAATATTAGCTGGAGAAAAAGTATGAGCACCGAAATAATCCAAAAGAATAATAAATAGAATAAATTAAAAAAGGATTTTGAAAAATGGATTTTTTAAAATACATGCATTTTAAGCAAAGAAAAATGAACTAAAAGTTAAAAATAATAAATTTATGAATCGGAAAATAAAAGCGTGGGCGCTCTTAGATATTAAGATTTTATGATAAGGTAAGAAAGAGCACCCACGCTTTTATTTTCCTATTCATAAATTTATTTTTTACTTTTTAGTCTATTTTTCTTTGCTTAAAAAAGCGTGTTTTTAAAAAAAAATCCTTAGACAGAAAATTAGATGGTGTAAAGGAACAAAAACGGAAGAAAGGATACAAACTTGCTAGCAGGCAAGGAGTGAATTAATCTTAAATGATGTACGACTCTGACACAGTGACATATATGGTCCTTTGTTGAAGCAATTAGTATGCAAAAGTATACATTTTTGTTTAGATATCGATACAGCGATTGTTTATTTCAGTGGAAGATGAGGAAACTTACAATAAATATTTGTCACATATCCTATTAACCAAATCTTTGTGCGGATTAAGAGGTGCAAGTAATACTTTTGTATGCATTAGGGGAAATTCTAGTTGAAGTAGAGGAACGAGATAGATCATATCAATTACCATTGGTTATATTAGCAACTAAATTCCGGAAACCGATCCTGGGTCGAAATTGCTTAGATGTGTTATGGCCATTTTGGATATGGAACACATTATTTAATCACTGAGAAGTGGCAGAAAATAATAGAGATCTAATGGGAGATTCAAGACAGAGTAAGATTGATTTTCTATTGCAATCGCTTGCTGAAGTGTTCTCATGAGATATTACCAAACCTATTATTGGTCATTCTATTCACATACGAGTTAAAGAGAGCAGTGCCAATATTCAGAAAAGCATGACGTTTTCAATTAAGAGAAGCAGATTATAAGGAGCTAAATAATTTACAACGTTTACGAGTGATTGTTCCTTTTGAATATTCAGATTGGGCAACGCCTCTTGTTACAGTTCGCAAATAATAATAATAATATACGTTTATGTCTTGATTTAAAAATGACTTTAAATAAAGTGACCGAGAAAGTAATATATCCTTCACCAAAGATAGAAGAAATACTCCATCAATTACAGGGAGCACGTTATTTCAGAATATTAGACAAGCTAATCCTTAGTTAGAGGTACACCCATCTTCAAAAAAATACTTGGGAATAAACACGCCTTGGGGTTTATATTTTCAAACTTGATTAAGCTGCTCTGCACAAGTATTTCAGCGTTTTAGGGACAATTTATTACATGGTCTAAAAGGACTGTTTTGTTACTTGGATGACGTCTTGATCTACGGTACGTCAGAAGAAGAATGTTATCAGAGTTCAAAGAATGTTCAAGGATTCCAGCAATCCAACGTAAAGGTCACATTGAAAAAAAGTCAATTTCTTAAAATAAAAATAAAATAAAAAAGATCACCTATCTAGGATTTGAAATAAGTGATTCAGGTGTCTTCAGATAAACTGCAGCCTATATTAGACACTTAGTTTTTTAAAAGAAGACGAATAGTGACATTTAACTTGGCGCATAAGTGGTTGATAGAAATTTTGGAATCTTGGAGATGTACACCAACGAGGGGTACAGGTAAATCGCCTGTATCAATGTTGTTAGCATATGAACCAAAAACAAGATATCCAATGAGTAAACACAATTTAAGCCACAGGTGCAAAATAGTACGATTTAGGAAAAGTGGAATCTAAAGAAGTCTGGGTATTAAATCATAGGCAACCAATACCAAAATTAATTGAAGGATCATTAGTAAAAGAAACTGGCAGAAATACGTATATTGTAATGTTCTTATGGGTTTCGTATTTCGTATCTGAGGTAGAGACATAGATACACGACCCAAAACCAGTTTATTACAAAATGAATTAGCTACTAAAAATAGCGTCCCGTATGAGACTAATTGCAAGATATTCGTGAGTTATCGTATAACATTTCCTCTTCTTTGGGTGTTCGTCGTGAAGTTACAGGATGAAGTGTCGTACCAGAAGCATGGCCTTCTGTGTATGTAAGGATAACACCAGAAGTGAAGCCTTCTGTGTGTCAAAGGTAGTACCAGAAGCGGTCTTGTGTGTAAAGGGTGAAATTAGTTAAGGTATCAGAAGTGCATATCAGGAGCGTTGCCAACTGTATATGCAAGGATGACACCAGGAGCGAAGCCTTCTGTGTGTCAAGGAGCGTTCCAGAAGCGATACCTTCTGTGAACAGGAGGAGAGGGAATGACCACCCAGGAGTAAGTGATACTCTGTAGACTGAGGTGCGGTGTTTTATAGGTATCTTTTCGGGTGTGGTCCTCCAAGTCCCTCCTGCGGCGTCTCCAACTCCATCTTTATGTCGATATCAACCCCATCTGTTGTATCCATGTAGAGTTGTTATTGTCGTCTGCTAATGTTATGTGTCGCTCACTGTTTGTTTTTATTACATCACATATTGTACACGTTTGTTCATTATAAGTAGTAATACTGTATTGACAATTCAATTGTGTACGTGTGAGTAAATACACGGAACATTGCAATATGGTGAGAGTGAATGGTCAAGATAGATTGTACCATCGGCACCAAATTAGATTTTAAAGGTATGAAGTCGAAAAGAGGATCTCTAAAAAAAGATCTGATTGGATTAATGACTAGGAGTTAGAGACGAGAAGGACGACTATAATAGATTCTCAAGTACAGGAGTTGAGAAGTTCTAATAGAATTCGACGGAGACCTACGAGTTTACGATACCATATCTTATGAAGTGTAAATAAGTCTAAATAATTTATTGATACGATTACGTTATGAAAAGATTTAGTTAAATGAGCTCCTATTCATGAAGAGAGTAGGAAAGTGGCTCGTTGTAAATAATAAGTGGGGTGGATGCAGCGTTTGGCTAAAAAATCTTTATTAAATGTGTAATGGACAATGTGGTCAAGAGATATAAAAATTAAGTAATGTTTTGTTTTAGAAGTGTTGCTAAGAATAGAATTTGAATTTTATTTATGGCCTTTAGGTATCTGAGGCAAAGGCCGGGATAGGGGAGGAGAAATGATATAGAAAGCTATCACAAGCTATAGCTATAGACAGCTATAAATATTGTATTCATAAGCTGATCTGTTTTACGTAATTCAAGTTTATCTTCTAGCCAAGGTAATTAGATTAATATCATATATCGTTTCCGCTATAGAACTAGTACGTTCGTCTTGGGGAATACTGATTAACGATGCACAATTCAGATGCCTTGTTTTCTCCAGTAGCACACAAACGTTGAACATACGTGAATTAAACATTGGTACCGAAACGTTATGCTAACATTGTAAATGTATCGAAATGTCCGCCTGTTCAACGGTTTACTCGATGTTGAAAAATGGTTGAGAAGAAAAGATGAAGAAACGGTTTTATTTGGCCAAAACAGAGCATGAATGCTGTCTATTGGTATACACGCATTTAGTTTCATTTTATCCGTTGCTTTTATTATGATATACGGTCTTAATTTTCCAACAGTAAATAATCCGAGCGACTGCTGTGGGGTTCGAATATAGGAACCTTCTGCACTTCTCGTTGGTAGCTCGACGCGTTGACCACTTATCCAAGAATCCACCTGGAGAGGCCACTACTCTTTTACTGTATCGTTGAAATTAAATGTTCGTTGAAATATAGTTTAAAATTCAACCTGTTTTCAACATGCAAATGAATACATGTAAAATATAGTTATTTTCATTGTATGTTCTTTTAATTATAATGTTTAAGCAATTAAATTAGAACTACAAGTGTGAAACGAAATCTAGGACATAGTATGAATGATAGTTGAAAGTACGTCACATTAACGTTATAACTTCGTTGGAATATAGTTTAAAATTCAATCTGTTTTCAACGTGCACATCAGAACACCAAAACTAGTTTGTGTCATTCAATTACTTTTTAATTATATTTTTTGACATACCATTAGTAAGAAATGCATAAAATAAAATTATACCATAGTTGAAAATGATATATTGAATACACGTCTTTTCAACACAATGACGTCTTTGTTGAAATATGATTTAAAAATAAACATATTGTTTCAGTCGATTAGCGGTTAATCAACGAAATGAACCCAAAATCAACGTTGAAAACACGTATATGTGCTATTGGGGTTTCTTTGTTTCCAGCAATACTACAATAACGTCATACGCCTACATAAATACGGGAATTTTAATTTCTCAGCTAAAATAAACAATGCCAAAATCTCAGATAGTTCATTTGATACACATTCACGTGTATTATTGAGGCCGCTTTCCAAAATTTCAATATCGGTTGTCATTTGTCCATTATGTTTAAAAATATGAAAACACACACTCGCACGCAGCGTAGGTACAAAGACCTCTTAAATAACTTGTAACATTATTATTCATACATTTGGTACTGGAGTAGAAAAGGTGCTGAGGTTGGTGGTCCGTGGTATGCTAACGGTCTCACGGAGTGGTCCTTGATGTAGGAAAGTTTGAGAACCACTGATCTAAGGAAAGTATAAATTTATCAAAATTCAGAAAAGACATACCAGTTAAAAAAAATACCTTGTGGCCTCGTCTTAATACGAAATTCTGCAGGAAACTCTGAATCCCAAAAAGCTCGTCGTTATACAGAAGGCTGATCGGTCTATATACGACCAATATCTAACGTTCAGCTACCTAAAGAAAATCTATGCCACCATCACAGGTTGTATTCCTGTGTACCACCAGCATTGTGGGCTATCGCCCGACATCGCAATTCGCACTGCAACAAACTGCGTTGAAGCACCAACATGAGAATTCCATCCCATTCCTCACTGTAGGCTTTCCATAGGCCATAAAGCGTGCGGGGACGGCGATGTTGCAGAAGTCGTTTGAGCAGGCCAAAGGCGCAAAAACCCATGGGACTGTTACAGGAATCTGATGAAAGGGAATAAGACGAATTCCAGTTTCTTGCACCATGTTCCGATAAAGCTGAACGGATGATCTAATGGTGTGGCTTGACGCTTTGTCCACGTGAATCCGCACCTGGTTAGTACTAGCTCCTTACAAGCGAAAGATGTTTGTCTGAAGTATGGGGCTCATGATGGTTTCCTGGAAGTAGGCAGTATTCATCTTGATGTTTGTTTCAACCTTACGGATTGTCATCTTCCTCTGGTACCAGAATCCAGCGACAATCACGATTCCCCTGGATTTTTTTAGTAATGGGGGTAGAACTCTGTTCGTCCCTTTCCGATGATATCACGATATGTAATTACCTGAATGTGACTATTCTGTGTTAGAAAAATATATGCCTCATCCAATGTGATCTCATACTGCCATTTTGTCCCCATTAGGTGTCGTTCATACAGTTTGCGTCAGCTTTTTTTGCGTTACGCAATATGACGGGGAAGGAGGCTTTGAACCCGCCCTTATGGATGCACCGCAGACCAAGACGGCGAGGAATGATATCGCTTATAGTTGACTGTGTCACATTGAACTTCTCAGCCATGACACGTTGAGATGGTGGGTTCTCCTGGATTGCAATACGCCAAACCTCACGTAGCATCTCCGATGACACATTCGCTGGTGCTCTGAAACGGGCGTGTTTTGTTTGCGAATGTTTCTGCATGAGCGCACTTTGTGTTTGCCTGGCCACTACATCTTTCACAGTAGTCAAGCCAATGGTTAAAATATGTTTTTTGCACTGTGGGTATACGAAAAATGTGCGTGGAAAACGGTTCAGTTTGGGCACCATTGCACGTTCACAAACATGTCACTTCTACGCGGGTAGCTGAGAGTCCACACCAATTGCACTGCCAGTGTCAAGGTTCTCTTAGTGATGCTAAATCGGTAGGATATAACCCGATTAGCCTTCTGTGTTAGTCCGTATAAAATCCTCAAGATATGTAAAGAACATAAATTGAATAAAAATGCTGAACATTTGTAATTAGTGTTGGAAGACTAAGAGATTCCACCCCTATTCACCCGTTGTTAAAGAAGTACCCATGTTTCAAGATATTTTTGAAGTTTTTAATCGTTTTTGTGTCTCAAGTTTATAAAGAATAAAGTATAAGTTACCATTTCCGATGTCCAACACAGTGGTCCTCTTTCTTGCTTTCATTCCTTCTCCCCAATCCAGCTGCATACATTGAATAACTCAAAATTACCTGTCGAAAATTAATAAAAATGAATGCAGTTCCATCTTTGTTTCTAAGATTAAGATCATAAAAGCATATGATTGAACATGTAAAGTAGATAATTGGGATTATTTGCAGCACTTAAATTTCTCATTATTAATGCCAACAAAACAAATCAATAATCTTTATAACCAATGTCTTGTATAATAATAATAGAAAATAGTAATAATAAACATTTAACTAACATGCAATTTAATTTAGTATAATTTAGGCACTTAAGTGATATAAACTTAAGTGATTAAATATAAATACATACAAATCAGACTATAAAGTTTAAAAGGTAAATGCATAATAAAAGAAATCAACGTAAATATTTACATGACAATTTAACTTTCGCAAAAATTCGGGAAATGTTAACACATTATCGTAACTATATCTTCAATTTTCGCATTTTTACACTTCAAGTGAACCGTCAAGTGGCAGCTGAATTTAAAATCGTGGTTGATTTTACAAAACGTTATTCTTTTATTGCGGCTTAATAATGAGTTTAATTTTTAATTACAAAAATGGAGAACCTTGAGTGATTTCAACAATATGAATTTGCCCTTCTGAGACCACGCACATTTTCACATAGCTTTGTGATAATATTAGAGCAGCAATTCCATATGGAAATAGACAGAAATCTGTATTTAATGAAACAAGCATGGGCTTGTGGTATGTGGTAGGTGTTACTGACGTGTAGGCATTTGTAATTTGATCCTGGAGTCCAATATGGCTGCCATTTTCAAAATGGTCACTCATGTTACTGCCATTTTACACATTTTTACGTGTAGTCAGTTATACGTAAAATTTATGAATTCGTGTCCCCTAACCAAAGTTGTAGAGTATAAAAATCCCTTTCAAACGAGTCTAGAAGTCTCAGTTTATGTTTCTCAAAAGTATGGCCATTTCTGAAAGTTTGTTTTTGTGCAGCCGTACTGGTTCTAACATTTGTTTCGCTTTACATATTTGTTATAAATTGAAATCAATTGAAAATGTACGTTCCCAACATGAAATGGCTGCAAGAAGGTTCAAATAAGGACGTAACGTACAAAACCCGTTAAGTCTAAAAGCTCACACCGCTTACGTACAAAATGTGTTTGGATTTCTGTTTCCAAAAAATTAATGAAACAGGAATGGAATAATCTTCACTGGAAGATTTAAACACCAACTTAAGTCAATTAGCGCCACGCAGGTCAGAGTTCCTTCAGAGAACACCAAAAACGTGTTTTCTCTCATTTCTGAAAAGTAAGCTTAGATGAACATGTAGGATTTTTCATATTACGTTCTCAAATTCACTATTGATATCCATTATGCCAAAGACTCCGAGTCCGAGCTATCATTGAACTGGAAGGCATGTTCTATATGCCAAGGAGCTGATGGTAATTAGGACTCTTCACTGTCTTTCTGCACTTAATAAACGGCTCAGTGACAAATATGATGGATACGAATCACTTGCTAGGAACATTACTCATTTTCATGATCTGGGTTGTGCATCAAAGGCAATCAATCTGCACCAAAGGAAAAATACGATTTGATCATTACATAAACGCTTATCAAACATCACCAAATAAAACAAGGCACGTCATTTGAGGTTTAACAACAGAATAATATATCGGTTGCGGCATTGACAGGAGAAGAAAGAAATTACTACATGGATCTATTCCTGCGGCTGACCATCCTGACAGAGCGGTTCCAGTTGTTTTTCAGTAAGCAGGCAAATGCAGGGATGGTATCTACAAAATAGACCTTTGCAGTCTACCTTCCACAATCCTCTCCCCCATACTATCCCGGACTGAGTCTCAGATGCCTAGAGGCTTCCAATGCCTAGACGTCTAGAGGAAAAATAAATTCCAATTCAAATTACTACATCACCCAATAAGCCCATGAAATGAACGTAGCCGATCGGACACACTATTTCTCAATATATTTTCTTTTGTGAAGAATCGTCTCGAAACGGACAAGCTTTACGGAACGGGAGGTCATTTGAGGATAAACAACAGGCAATTGTATAGACTGCGGCATCGACAGGAGAAGAAATTACTACACACTCACGAAGCGAACGTAGCCAATATTTTCCAATATTTGTTTCTTTTGTCTAGAACCACATCGAGGACAAGTTTTACGGAATATAGCAAGAAAGAAAGTAGAGCCCAAAAACGGAATGTGCTGCAGAACTTACTGACCATGTCTTCACTGCTAAATTAACTTACGGTGATATGGTTTCTCAGGAGTGCAACTACCATTATAAGACTTCATCTGTTTGCTCTTGCCATGTAGTCTTTGTGATGAAGAAATACAGTGTGCGTGGGTTTTCTCAAGGTACTCCCATTCCTCCCACTTTCTTCATCCCGCTAAATATCTCACCATCCATTTGGGATGAGCCAAAAATGCCTAAAGGCCTTAAATAGAATTCAAAATTAATCTGCTTTCATAAGAGCAAGTCAAATTTGAGGTCATAAAAACACAATGCTAGTTGCTACGTATTGTGTTAAATTGAAAACTAATACAGAATTTAACGACAGGGATATGTCAAAATGCAACTATCAGGAAGCAGACACCAGGCTGATTTATCATTTAGCCAATATAGTGGAGCATAGATGCATCCACGATAGACACTGATGTCGTCCTCGCAATATCGTACATTAAACAAATTAGGACCAAGGGTTTGAAAGAGCTGTGGATACGCTTTGGAATAAAGCTGAAGTAACAATTTGCTCTTCGAGTTCATTAATTGTTTTGCTGTGATACAGTATGTTTTTTCACGGCCGTGGAAAAGAAACCATGTGGCAAGTTTATTTTGACATGCAAGAGAAGCATTCTTATTTGCACGGCTACCACAGGAGAACCTATCTGATCACATTACCATGATCTTGGAATGATTCCTTGTTTTGTGCTACTGTGCAACAAGCAATTCCCTAACAGCTCCTCTGCTTGCATCATCGCTCCATCAATAAAATATCCCCCACAGTATTTGTTATAAATACTGCGAACACTATATCAAAGCTGATACATATGGGGTTAAGCTACTTCACCCAAAATTCATTATCATCAGAGAATAAGTTTAGATGGACACAAAAATAATACATTGACCTCAGTGTGGTCAACACTTCCTGGAGTGTTTCAAGGTGTCTGTGAACTTATTTCATGCCAATACAAGAAAGGACGCCCCTCTAAATCTTTCAGCTGCAGCAAATTGCAGTTAATTTGCACCCTGCTGAACAAATTTTGCAAAGATGAATGCGAGAATATTTCATGTGTAAGTGTTACCTTTAAAGTTTAATTACGATAACATTTATTGTATAGTATATACGTATTATCTTTACAGTTACAAAGTAACTAAAATGTTCTTACCGGTTTTGATAGAAACACAAAGGTACACAGAAAATGTCAATTGTCTTTAATCCTCAACAAATCCACATCGATATTCATCATATGTTGCCAACATTTTAACAGCTGCGCAATGCACTGGTGGTAAAACTGGTCGAGGGATGTCTTGGACCTTGAGTGTCTGCCGCAAATCTATCTCATTGGCGAAGGATTTCCTACGAAGGTGGTTGTCCAGGAAATGGTAAAGATGATAATCTGTTGGCGCAAGGTCCGGAGAATACGGTGGATGGCACAGTCCCTGTCAATTTGCTGTATTGTATCCCTGGCCACTCGCGCCACATACAGTCTGGAATTGTTGACAAAGAGCAGTACGCCCTTACGATTCACTAATGATGGTTCCTTCTGCTGCAGTGACTGTTGCGTCCGTTTCAAATGCTGTGATTGCAGGCCCGCAGTGATAGTTTGGACCAGTTGTAGCAGCTTGTAGTGCACCACGTGGCGACTAGTCCAGCAGATATTACGCAGATGATCTTGCGTAGGTGTAAGGTCATAGGGTTCCACGATGACAAATAACTTCTGACAAGCTTGGAGTTTCATACAAGACCCATTTTTCGTCACTGGTGAGCACTCGATTGAATATGGGCTTGCTGGGGTGCAGAGAAAGCAACGACAAACAGGCCGTTACTGGTTGGTCCTTGTTAATTTCCAACAGTATATGATGGACCCAATTGCTCAAATTGTACACCTTCCCTATGGAGTGCACGTGACGTCTGACTGTTTCATCAGAAATTTGAATGTGCTCGTCAAGCTCACCACATGTTTGCCTGCTGTTCTGCTCTATGGACGCATTCAGTGCCTGTCGGAGTCCACGGCGGGGTTCATCATACAGGGATAAATCTCCCGACCTGAATTTCTGGAACCAATGACTGGCCGTTCTTCATTCACATCATTATCCCAAAATCTTGAAGTATTCGGCGACTTTATTTGGTTGCGGAGAAGCCCAAATGAGCTGTTTCGACACCTCCGTATCTTCGCCACTAAACGAACTTTAACTGATCTGAGTGCGCAAATCGCTTGTCTTGGTCACCGCCAATGTTCCCACACTAACCCCAGTCGCTTTACAACAACTGAAGAGCTTATTTCCGTATCAGTGGTCACGTCTTTCTATGCGACACGGCAAGAAAGTTTTTTTTTTTTTTTTTGTATATTGCTGTGTATGTTTACAGCCTACTCATGCCCAATCTTATAACGCAAATATACGATGTTCAACCACATATTATTCAGTATTGAGCCTACGATCACTTCCTGTTTGAATAAAACTTTTATCAGTGTATAATATGAGAACGGTTTGACGGAGAAGTTTGTTCCTTGTCTCATTTCGAAGGGATTTTGATACTCTATAACTTTGGTGAGAAGACCAAAATTAATAAGTATTACGTATACCCGACTATTGCTGAAAATATGTATAAAAAAAAAAGCAGTGCCGCTAGCGACCATTTTGAAAATGCCGGCCATCTTGGATTACAGGGGCAAATTTCGAATGCCTACTTATCTAAATTTCACCACGTCAACAACACGTACCACATACCAGAAGCCCATGCTTGTTTCATTAAATGCAGTCTTTTAGCTCTATGCTGCCGTACGTATCATCTTCGTCCCTTATCTGAAACAGAATCTTTTAACAATCCAACTACCCGCATGACTATAACAGCATAGTAAACGTTAGCACAGTAACGACGTTATCAACCAGCATAAAAGAAAATCCACAGTCTTTTTCTTTCTTCCTAAACGTCCACCAGACAACAACGGTCAAAAATTTCCGTATTCTACTTCTCTGCCCTCACATTAACACAATCAAACTCGAATTAAATTTTTAGAGGGTATATACCTTATGAGAAAGAAAAAAAATCCATATTGATTCAAGACATGATCCTGTGACTCCTTCCCGCTGCAGGAGAGTTCCAAGGCGAAGGGTGTTAGGTGTTAAAGGAGGAAACATGATTGAAGCAAGAACTATATAGCGATTAAGGGGAAAATGTGCGTGAAGGTTATTTGCCCGCAAAGGTAACTTGCAACATTGATGTAAATGAGTGGTGAAAAATGAGAGAGTACACATGAGCAAACGTGCTACAAAACAGAGAACAAGTTGCTGAAGTAACAACGAACAGAATATCTAATTGAATATTTCCATATGGTTTGATGTAATACTGAGACATAGCACAAACCAATTCATCTGGAAAACGAGGCATGGTTTATGCAAGTTAGTAACTGTAGACAGAGTTTAAACCTTGATGCCTTCTGCAATATCCTACACAAAATTGTTAGCAACTGAAGCAATACAGAGTTGCCATAAATATGAACATTTTGAGTTTGGTGTAAAGTGTACACATCCATGTGCGAGTTATATGAACTAAACCCCCGCATTTTACTTCCAAATGTTACTTTACTCACAATGTTGCACTTGCATATTACATATTGTATACTTACTTACTTACTCTATGGCTTACGGAACTCGAAAGTTCGTCGGCAAAGTAACAAACGATCGCCATCGGGCTCTATCCCGGGCAACATCAAGCCAGTTTTCATCACAAACACCTACTCCTCGAAAATCCCTTCTAATATTCTCCTTCCCAAAGTCGCCTCGGCCTTCCTAACGGTCTCTTTCCCTCCGGTTTTCCAGCCAAGGTGGAATATAATCTTCGTTTTTCTCCCATCCGAGCTACATGACCTGCCCATCTTAGTCGTCGTGATTTCATTATTCTTACATCGGGTGAGTCGTAAAGTTCTTCATTACGCAGTCTTCTCCATTCCCCAGTCATCTCGTCCCGAACCTTTCTCAAAACCTTATTTTCAAACACTCGTAATTTATGTTCATCTGTTAGGGTCCTACTCCACCCTTCGCATCCGTAAAATATTACCGGCAGAATAACAGTTCTGTATATTTTCAATTTCAACTTCCTTGATATTAATCGCGAGGTTAGGAGTTTCTGGACTGAATAGAAACATGCGTTGCCCGATAATAAACGATTTTTTTATTTCTTCTGTGACCTAGTTTTTACTTGTTACATATGTTCCCAAGCATTTAAATTTGTTTACTTTCTCTATGTTCTCATTCTTAATTGTTATGTATCTATTTCCGTTATTCCCTGTGCTTCGGCTTGTTATCATGTATTTTGTTTTCTCTATGTTTACCTGTAGACCTATCTCATCGCACGCCTCTACTAACGCTGTTACTTTGTAGTGCCTCTATATTTTCCCTTATTAAATCTACACCATCCGCATATACGAACAGTTGATTCAAGCCATTCAATATTAGGCCCCTTTGTCCTCTTTTATTTTTAAAATCGCATATTCTAAAGCAAAGTTAAACAGTAGTGGAGTACGTGGCCCGACTGTTGAACTCTGCTGATTTGCCAATGCAGATCCGTAATGCAATCATACTGCCATCTATCAGCAGTGTTGTCAATTACTACATGGGGCAGGACGGGAGGGAGAAAGCACGAAGCAGCCTTCACAGCTCTAATGCCAATGTTTCTTTCAGAGGGTACTGAGTCAATCACCCGTCCAATAGAAAACAACAAATGTTATAACAACAAGGTTCATGTTTTGTTCTACTACAATTACAACCTGCGTAATAAAGCGAAAGAAAACTTGGAAACTTACAATTGCAAATTTTAGTGTCTGTCAGTCACAGTAAGTAAAAAAATAATCCCATTGGTTGCCTACTAAAGATTTTATTCTGAAACTACAACATTTTACAGAGATGGCTAGTGATTCTGCAGAAACCAAATGTCTCAGTTTGCAGGATCGTAAGTCGAGGAAACTATTTTTCGAGAGAACGGAACTTATGCGAGAAATATGCACTGTATCTCTGTAATATGTATATATATATATATATATATATATATATATATATATATATATATATGTCTGTGTGTGAGAGAGAGAGAGAGAGAGAAAAAAAAGAGAAAATATTATTATGGTAAGTAAATAAATGGATGTTGGGGTTACATGAACGTGAGAAGTAATGTATGATTTTTTTCATATAGTAGATATCGAAACATTTCATCAGTTTATTGCCAACATAATCCACATACTTCTCCCTTTCCTTTCTAAGTCCTTCTACCTCTTTCATTGCCTTTTTGCTGAGGAGGCTATCAAGCCTTCAGTTGCTAACCACCGTGGTGTGTAACTTCCACTAGAAGTATACGCTCTCTATCCTCTTTCACCCCCTCTAATCCCTTCCCATAACATTACTCTTGAAAGAATTACTGATTTAAAACAAGATCAAATCAACCACTCCAGTACCGAATTCAAGACTACTCGACTGCCCTTACTTTAGAAATAGTCTTCGTAACATAAAGGAATAGTAAAAGATGAGTCCTTCAGGAGACGCCTCCATAGCGTAGTGGTTAGAGTGACGGACAACAAACTAAACGGAAGATTCTAGGTTCGAATCATGCTGCTGACTCCTGAAAAAACTACAAACTATTAATATATCATAACGAGGGCAATGGACAAAGTCCAGTTTAATATGTATACAAGGAGTCTCCGTCAACAGGGTCAATTCTCTACTTTCGCCAACTGAAACAAATTCTGTTTTGGTTGAGAATTTGCTGGTTGGAAGTTGGGGATTTTGGAAGGCAGACGCCACCCACCCTGCTCGGCAGAACATCGGATTAAGACAAAAGCAACATCCTGTCATGGTGAAGCTCTAAGTTGGCCTACCGATATATTGTTCGTTGGGATATTGTAAGTTTTAACGAGAATTGCATTGTTTTTCTTTACATTTCAAATTGTAATAATTGTTTACAACCGCTATATTGAGGCTTCGCTACTGTAATTTGTGTTTCAAATAGTTCTTCGATCGTCATTCACGATTACCTAAATAAAATGAACTAGTAGTAGTCAATAGATTAGAGCTAGCTATAGTAGCAGTAGCAGCACCAGTAATAGCAGTAGCAGAAAAAGAAGAATTAAGAGAAAAAGAATGTAGCTCCTTTTGCATGATTTTGATTAAGTACAGTATGTCCCACATGGATGCATCTTAATTTATCTTTAACTAACACCTCATTAACAGAATTATGCAATCAGTTTTATGTATAATTTTTTTATTCTGCAGCAGTAATTAAAAAAAATCATTTTGTTCTTTAAGTAATCTGAAAATATAATAACCATTTTGAATGCGTTTTAATGTCAAGAGTTAATTCACGAGTCTTGGACTGTACGTGTAAACGCATAAGCCGTCTTACGTAATTTTATATTTTTGTTTTCTTCTTTTTCTGTTTATCAAAATTTGATCTAGAAATTAGGAGTGGCTTTTTATCACGTTTAACAGAGCATGATCTTGATTTCAAATACTAAAGAACAAAGAGCAATAACTCACGTGAAATTTCTACTGGATATCTCTTTAATAGTACATATGCACTTCATCCACCATGATTGATGTTCAACAATCACGTATTCACACACGTTTTACAAATCACTAGCAGGATTTCTATCTTTATGTTACCATTTTTTTTATTTATTTATTTTGCTTTCTGAGGATGCTTCTATTTATATTCACATCCATTTCTGTTGTTGATCTGGCCAGAGGCGTCAGCAAATGGGAGCCAGAGTAGACTCAGCCCCTCCCGCAAAATCCTTTGGCCCCACGACTGGCTACTCCTCAACTCTGACAAGGCAATTGAAATGAAAAGAAGAGCATTGATAATGCGGCTACAAATGCCTTTAAGTGTTCACGTTCCATTTCCTACATTTCAAAATATATACTTATTTTGAAGTAATAGCTATTGTACTGTATTTACGTATAAATTTGCGAAATCAAGTAAAGTAGTAGGCCCTATCATCTGCAACTTTTACTGTTCGACGCGGAAATGTATTTAACGATACTAAATCATACATGACCAAATAGTAAGAAACCTGTTGTAAGCTAGAGATCCCTAAAGCAATTGCGTGCTTTGTGAGACTTCAATTAGGTAGTCGTTTTATTTTAAAAGGGGAGCAAACGGGAGTTGATGTTTAGTTTCAGCAATTGAGTTTCGGCCGAAGGTGATGCGATTGCATGCTACATGAAAGGAAAATAGCTCAAAACACTTTGATACGTAGTCGAAAATCAAGAACAGATTAATACCAGATGTGATGTTACTGTTACATCAACAGATCTCCGCGATTTGTCGTAAATCTATGAAACTGTCAGATAAACCGATGATTACTGCAGCGGATATGGCTACCTAACTTTGCTGTAACCGATCAGAACCCTACAAATTTTTCAATTGTTAGGAACACTCCGAAGGTAAGTTTCCTTCAATACATTCTGAAAGTTTAGGTTAGATCAAATTTGGTTTGGGCAACAACGCGTAATGTCAATTATACTGTGGAAACAGATGTAGAAAGTCAAATGCGTTCCAGTGTTGCTCAATAGAACTTCCTGCATAGAGATATAGTAAAAGCCAAATAAAGGTCTTCAGGATGTCCCACAATGATTACTCTGATTTCCTACGAGTATCACTTTTCTATTATGCAAGTTCGTTTTTCATGAGTGAACAAATGAAATTGTTCACTGCCAAACTTTTCCGATCCCGACAGCATCAGAGTTTTAGCCATTTGCTGGTTTCAAGCTATTGGAATATATGGGAACACTCACTCACGAGTTGGTACAAAATAAACCATAATAAACATTTATGTTTAAACTGTAATGGTTATCTACAAGGTCTCTGGGTGCTAAAAATAAATCTATAGACAAGCTACGAAAGGAAAAGGCTCTTCAGAAATCACCAAGAAAAAAGAAAACGAAAATTTTGGATTCCATCCTATCGGAGTCTATATTTGTCCAAGTCAGTTCTTGATCCTCATTGCCTACCGAATTGACATTGTCTTATTGTTATATAAAACGGAAGAACAATATTTAGGGAAATACTAAAAACCAATTAAAAGCGACTTCGCATTATCCAAGTTGAACCGAACAATCTTTGAAAGAATAACTCAGAACGCGAGGGCCGCTGGTTGGATGTATAAAATCGGAACTAGTTTGGATGAAGCTGATGGACCATGCTCTGAGTCTGAAGAGGTATTTGGAACTAAGTTTTGTTCTGTTACGGAACTGAATAGGATATTGGTATATAATAAATTCTTAGAGGACTCTAAAATTAATAATTTCTTAAGCTAAATGTTATTACAGCTTTTCCCGTACATTATTCCACGGAGATAGAACGCCTTGAAACACCTTTAAAGTTGTTGGCCAGTCATGAAGAAATGAGTGGTGTAAAGGTAGAAATTGTTTCAAATCTTGCTGAGTTGTTAGAAGGATACAAACTGGCTTTCTAGTATATAAGTTAGTCTACGTATCATTTACCATTTCTGTGTCTAGTGCAGGAGTCTTCAAATGGCAGACTCCGGTCCAGATCCGGGTCCCGAAACCTTTTCCCCTGACTTCCACAGTTTGATATGATGTCAAGAGCAAAGTCTGAATTACAAACTCACTAGCTGAAATTTAAAAAAGAAAGAAAGAGGAAGCGTAGAGGTGTAAAGTGAATTCATGGTAATGTACGTGTTTAGTTTTCTATATTTTGTAATATTCCATACGAAGCAACCAATACGTCCCAACCATACTGTCTAGTATCTTACTCGACTAAATATATGGACCACAAAAGGTCTTTTTTATTTTGATATTAGCATCAACCGCACTCCATAAAATATAATTGAAGATCCCTGGTTTAGTGCAACTTTTGAACGGTGTTTCTCATGTGCACATCATCTTGCGAACTGGCTAAGAAGTAAGATGACGGAAGAACGTAGCAGCTTGAAATGGAGTGAATAATAATAATAATAATAATAATAATAACAATAACAATAATAATAAATACTACATTATTATACTAGTACTAGAGTACTATAATATTTTTACATAAAATCTCAACTTGCAATATTGTTGTTCAAACTGAAATTCTAATCTAAATAAAACGTTATGTGAAAAAATAACGTAATGTTTATCAGCATAGAAAGCATAAAATTAAAATAACATAGCTAGTTTTCCTAAATTGAAAGTCTAGTTTTGATTCTAACTTGGTGTATTCACATTAACTAATTCCGTATTTCCAAACTTCTTTGTGACTCGATGCTGAATGTATGTAAGCCCTATTGTTTACTTGTTTGAAGTGGTTGTAAAAAAAATTGTGTAAGAAAGGAAAAATGAAAAGGAAAACTATACGAAAATTGTACAATCGTACGAAAGAACAATTATGAAAAATATTAAACCAGAGAAGAAGAAAGATGAAGTATCAGCAATGAGTCACTCAGTAATTATTTATTACGTCACCAGTAACTGAAAATGCTATTATGGAATAAGTAAAAAAAAAAAAACTTTTCTGTCTGATTATACTGTTCATCCAAATTAGAATTACAGGTATTTGAAACATGTAAATTGTCTTAAAAGCATCTTTCAATTGCCAGTGAATAACAATTCCAGTACATGCGAGTCGAAACCAGTACTGTGACTAAACTTAGCTTTGTTATATAAAGGAATGTTACTCGTGCTAAATGTTTTGATAACGCATGTATTAAGAAGGGTATAACTGAATCGGTTGCAGTGTTGCATCCAAGTAACACTAAACTCCAGCGAGTATGACGCAATGAATAGCTTCATATCACTCTGCCTTATTTTGCAGGTAACGTACAACGTTCTTTTTTTTAAAAAAAAAATCTGGATTCAGCTTCCACAACAGCACACATTGGAAATAATGTTGATAATATCGTTAAATGTACGCCTCGTCAATGATTTACATGTCATTTAACACAACTTTGAAAACAATGTTGAAGACTGCAGCATTAATTAGACTTATCAAAGGCGATTAAAGTTTTCTAGAGTTCCTCCTGTTCATTGTATTATCTATCGTGAACACATGACATTATCATACTGCAAGTACGAAAATATTATGACTTCTGTTCTAGAAATTTCGTTTTCACGAAGAGTATAGAAAAAAAAAATATTGAAGACGTAACCTTGAAGAATCAGTTAGTAATGCTTCCTTCTACTGTATTGTGAAGTGTTTGTTAATCAGCTTTGCCTTAAGTAAAGTTGTTGATCTATTGAAGCATATTATTAGTCTTTTTTTTTAAGATAAGAATATTTTTTTATCTTCGATTGAAAGGTTATGAGTGCATTCTAAATCTAAAGTTCCTTCCTGATATAATTAATTATCTGCAAACTGCAAAGTGAGCAAAACACCAGAGGGATAAGATTTCTTCTGATCATTATCGCACAATTTTCAGTTTTCATGATCAAATAAATAATAGCTGCTTTCAAATAGACATATTGTGAAGAAAGTTCAATTACTTTCCCCACTCTCAAACAGAAACAAAATTCATTCCTTGATATTAAAAGTATAATTTTTTTTAAAAAATGAAAGAATGCAAATAATACAGGCAAAAAATACTGAAGGGCCTAGTTTATGATTTCAGAGATATGTTTGAACGACTTGGAGGAGCCTAAAACTTGCTTCCTCTTTCCTGCATAATTGAAGTAATCAATGTAAAATATTCCCTTCTATAATCATATCTTTTAAGAAAAAATAATAAAAAACACGTTTTAAAGACACACTTTTCTTAAACAATTCGTACTACAAAGTAAAAAATCATTTTGTTCATGCATGATTAAAAAGAAAAGCATGAGGCCGCGCTCTGAAACACAGTCATTTTATAAATTCTTCAAGTTGCGTGTCCCATGCTTTTCTTTTTAATAGTTCATAAACATTTTTTTTTTTTTTTTTTACTTTTTAGTACGAATTGTTTAAGGAAAGTATGTCTTTAAAACGTGTTTTTTATTATTTATTCGAATTACTTCGGTATTCGAACACTTTATCTCAAGCTAATGATTTGTGACCCAATCCTAAAGTGTTCTGCAACCCGTCAAACTCTACGTCGTTGCAGGATAGTATTTATTTTAGGATAAAGAAGTCCAGTATTAAAAATAAAAAATAAAATAATGCCTTTAAAATATATACATATATGAAAGTAACAATGGAATATTCTGTTGTCACCTGACTTACGCTGCTATGCAAAAATATCATTGTATGATGTCGGGAAATGAGTTAAATTAACGTTGCAAGATTTGAGGACACTACGAACCATTGTGAACTAAAGAGAAGAATGTAAAAATAAAGCCATAGTAAAACACTTTGGTAAACTTTATTTTTATATGGGCCAGTCTAGTAACTTTGGACTTCGGCCCGTCACGATTCGCCCTTAGCTGTTAAGTGTTAAAATCCACACCCATGCCCCGGCCGGGACTCGAACCCGGACCTTCGAGCCGATGGCCTACCGCTGCAGACCGCTCTGCCACCGGGCCGGCAAAAACAATATACTAAAAGAAAATAAAGTCATATATACTGTATTTTGTCTCATTAGAAGGTCTTATATTCCGTACTTTAAATTTACTGGTGTGTGAAACTGTGGAAATTTGATTGATCTTCCTTTTCCCCTGTAGTCTTCATATTTAATTTTAATAATTGATTTTTCCGTTTATTAATCAATTGTCACTATTGTGCAAAAAGGGGATAATTGAAATGTTAATAATTCTAGTTAAAAAAAATTTGATCCATTTCTGTATACAATTATATGTTATGAAAGCACCTATCCCCTTTGATATCTTTGTATTGGCTGAAATGTAGTTAACTCCCTATTGTGTGGTTATGAGGACCTCCATTTTCAGTTTAAGAGTGCAATTACCTCCATTTTGTCAAAAATGTCAGTGACGACATATTTAGTAAAATGAAAAACTCATTAAAAGTATATGTTTTTATAGTTTTTAATTTTATGTTATGGCTAGAAGCACATCAGTCGTGATTCTAATGTAGGGATATCCATTGGCAAGAAAATCCGAAAGCGTTGTAGGCAGGCCCGAGCCAAGCCGGTAACGTTACAAAACTGTTCCTGAATATATTTCACAGTTGTATCACCTTCTGGTATTAATCGCAGCTGAAGTTCCTGTGGCTTGACACTCCTTTGACAGCATTTGTAATTGCGTTAATTAGAAAATGTATATATTTTCTGAGGTTTATAAACTAACGCAACCTAAGGAAATGGTTCAACATAGTACTAGCCTTTCCCAATACTGTGTTGATCCTTATGATTCTAATACCTTTTCTACATGTTTAAGGAATAAAACGAGAAAGCGAAAATCATGAAGATGTATACCTTGAAAAGGGAAAGGGGTGGGTGTGATTGTTTGTCTTTCCATCTTTAACTACTAATCCGCCCTTGCTCGGTAACACTAGCTCGGCATTACATGTGCGAAGCATGAATAATTCCAAAGTACATTAAAATGATGAACATGACTACAAAAGTACAAAGGAGTATTTTTTTTTAGTTATTAATATCAGCATTGAGGGAGGCTATCTTAAAAAAAAATAGAGAAAGTTGGCATGCACAGTATTTGAACCCACGGCAAGCGCGTTCGGATTTTCTAAACGTCTATAAAAGTTTAAAGGAGCATTTATTAATGAGTACAGGCACGTATTTTAAGCGGTTGGGTCCGGAACCCCCAAAAAACTCAGGATTTTATGGAAAAATAGTATAACTTCAGGCGTAATTATACATATTTAATATACATTTCATGCCGAGACACACCTTGCCCCCCCTCCCCACGTAAGCCCTTGGACCCCTCCCAAAACCAAGTTCTGGATACGTGCCTGAATAAGTAGAATCAGATATCTTGAGCAAAAAAAGTTTGCCTGCACTGGGATCGCACACGGCCTTCCACATAGTAAGTCGACGTAATGCCTAGATCAGGGTTAGGAAAAGTCAGCTAAGAGATAAATTTTATCCTCTCACCACGTCCACCATCTCGCCGAGGGTGTGAAGTGAACAGATAAGGTTACTATCAGTATCAAGTAGATGCATCGCTGTTGCCAGGAGACCAGGTGATTGTTATTTACTTGATCTTTAGTTCGAAATGAGTGTGCAGCTTTTGAAGAACGGAAACTCTCATTACCGTGGATCCGAAACACGCTCGAGTTTGTACACAAGGCTGAGACGTCCACCTTACATCGAACCTGGAAGTGTAAGGTAAATATTGAACAGTATGTTTATTTTAAGGATACAAGAATGAATAGGCCTCGGGGTGGCCGAGAAGTTAGTGCCCTCGCTTACTCTGGGCGTGGTCAAGGGTTCAGTTACCACTGATGCCCATTGAACTAGTGATTAGGGGCACATTTTACCAAAAACTGTAGGTCCCGTCGTTAAAAACTCACCAGCTCGATTTGGGACGTTAATAAAAATTCAATCAATCTACAAGACCAAACAACAACTTGCGCCTAGAGTTTGTCTGCGTTAAAGTGTATAATGTGGGAAAATATTTTTTTTTTTCTTCTGGGATAAGCGTTAACGCTTTTAGTGATGATACAAGTATAATGCTCAAAATGTTTAATCTCAAAGTGATCAGTATAATTTGCTCACAAGCTTAGTGAATTAAATTGATTTTACGACTATGTGGAAGCTTTGGCTGGTTGGGACAGCAGAATAAGAGGGCTGTGGAAAAGGAGTATTTCAGGCCTGAATTTAGAAAGGTACCATCTCAACATTTGTCATGCGTGACAGGAAAAATCCTGTGAAAAATTTCGCTTTATCTTTTATAGAATCATAGTAATTCGAGGCTTTGGTACCGATCTATCAGTATCAAAACATCATATATAACAATTAATTACAGTCTAGTGACGAAATTCATTTAGAAAGGGGTGGTATACTGCACCATTATATAAGATGTATTCCAATAGCTGTTCGAACATTCATAATCCTTTCAGGCAAAATTTCACTGACACGTGGGAGATTTTAAATTGACAGAATATTTCTGTCTTTTTATATAATTTTCTTTAATTCACAATGGTTCGTCGTGTTCTAAAATTTTGCTACGTTAATTTAATTCATTTCTTGGTGTCATACAATGATGAAATTGTGCACAGCGACGTAAGCCAGGTGATAATACAATAGTCCATTGTTACTTTCGTGTATTTCTATATTTAAAAGTATATATTTTAATAAGCACTTCTTTATCCTAAAATAAATACTAGGCTGCAACGATGTTATGTCATTGCTTTTGACTAGTTGCAGAGCACTTTTGGATTTGGATGACAAATCATCAGCTTGAGAAAAAGTATCCGAACACCGAAATAACTCGAAAAAATAATAAAAAATATTTTTAAAACATACTTTTCTTAAATAATTCCCACTAAAAAATAAAAAAAGTGTTTATACATGACTAAAGAAAAGCATGGAGGCGCTCTCACATACAATCACTTTTTTAATTCTTCAATTCGTGCGCTACATGCATTTCTTTTTAGTCACGCATAATCGAAATTATTTTTTACTTTTTAGTACGAATTGTTTAAGAAAAGTATGTTTTAAAATTATTTTTATTATATTTTCGAGTTATTTCGGTGTTCGGATACTTTTTCTCAAGCTGATGATTTGTCATCCAAATCCAAAAGTGCTCTGCAACTAGTCAAAAGCAATTACATAACATCGTTGCAGCCTAGTATTTATTTTAGGATAAAGAAGTGCTTATTAAAATATATACTTTTAAATATAGAAATACACGAAAGTAACAATGGACTATTGTATTATCACCTGGCTTACGTCGCTGTGCATAATTTCATCATTGTATGACACCAAGAAATGAATTAAATTAACGTAGCAAAATTTTAGAACACGACGAACCATTGTGAATTAAAGAAAATTATATAAAAAGACAGAAATATTCTGTCAATTTAAAATCTCCCACGTGTCAGTGAAATTTTGCCTGAAAGGATTATGAATGTTCGAACAGCTATTGGAATACATCTTATATAATGGTGCAGTATACCACCCCTTTCTAAATGAATTTCGTCACTAGACTGTAATTAATTGTTATATATGATGTTTTGATACTGATAGATCGGTATCAAAGCCTCGAATTACTATGATATTATGGAATAAGTCAAGAATAAGAGATATAGCTAAACAACAAAAAAAAACTTTATTTTGATGTTAGGTTAGTATCTTTTGAGCTGAAATGTGGTGGACAGCCATAATTTTTTATGTTGAATATGGTAGAATTTCTTTATCACGATTCCTTCCAAAGCACTTTTCAGCATCTTACCCTCCTGGGCTCTTTCGGCGTACACTTTGGTTTAAACAATTTATAGGACAAAGTTGGTTCTTTCCAAAGATTAGCTCTGAACTTAGTCATTCGTGGCTTATGTCTTCCGTTGGCAAGATGGCGTAGGGGAAACGTGCTGGACTTTTCAGTACTAAAGCAACCCAACATAGGTTCAAACCCTGTTGAAGCCAATGTCTTTTACAAGGCGATCGTGTCGTGAAGAATCTAATCATAATTTCTCATACAAAACGGAAACTCGTTCAGAATGTGGAATCAAACAACTAAATCACTATAGAGAAGTAGACGATTTACAAATATTGGTTAGAAAGGGCACAATAAAATCTATGGGAGTTACAAAGACAATTAAGAACACGTCATTGATTTGAAGTATCCACTTTTCACGTTATTATTCTTAGAAATGAACACTATACCATTTATTAAGCAGCAAGCTTGTGGAGTTAGTAGCTAACGACTCAGAATTTCAACAGGGAGACCTGGGTCTGATTCCCGACCAGTTGGTTTTTTTCACATAAATAATGGCTGGAAATAGAGATTAATCTCCGGTTCGAGAACTTACGTGGCATCAATGGCGAGAATGAGAGTAAACAGTGTGTATGTACTTTAGTATGATGATAATGTATTTCTCATATTTTTCATTGGTCTTTCTCTCTCCCTGTCTTTCCTCACATTTTCTTCTCATGTCTTTGCTTCTTTCTCTTTTCTCTCTCTCTCTCTTTCTCTCTCTTCGTCTTTAGTTTTCTATTACTTATTGATACTCTCTCTCACACACACTCACTCTTCATGTGCGTGTGAGAGTTCCAGAGCTAAAACGCTAGAGAGAGAGAGAGATAGAGAGGAAAAAAGAATAGCCTTTTCAAATAATTTTCTTTTCTATTTAGGAACACAAACAGTTATCCCTACCCTCTACGTCTCTCTTTCTCTGTATGTGTATGTGTGTTTGAACAAGACAAGTTTTGTTACATTCCTGCGTGATGTCCATATTATTATTTTTATTTCCTTTGCTTTAATTCCTATCTGGTAGAACTTAACGTGAATGTAATTTCTGCCTAACTTTCTTGTGGTTCTCTAAATGATGCTCAAGGACTAAATATTTCTTCCTCCGAGTGGCTGTACAAATTTACGACATTAAAATTAGTCGAATTTCCTTTGACGCAAAGACTAGTTATTTAACCCGGAAACCCGGTAATTCCTTTCCAGACATGAGAGGACTCTGGATAAAACCCGGAGATCTGGCAACCCTAAATGTCACTGCTTTCAGCAACAACACCATGTGGTTCTCCATTTGCATTGTTCAATAGAAACAGAACCAAATCCCTCGCACGGAGATAATATCCTTGGTTAGAAACTAAAGGCAACAGGTATGACCGCAACTATCGCTACTATCGAGGTATACGTGAGAACTTCTAGCATTCACTTATTATTATTTTCTTTGTTTAAGCATCAAGCACCTACAGTATTGGAATAACCATCGAGCTCTTAGTAGCGATACTGGAGTGACTGCTTAGTGTCGAAAGATAGACGCCAGGGCAAATATTTTAACTCGATTGTCCACTTCCAGTCTAAAAATATATGGACCAAATTCTCAGTTCTAAATTTAGATTTATACGCTTCTTATCGCTGTGTGCCCGTGTTTCGATTTAAATCTTAGTTCATGAGTTATTCATATAATATACTCTGCATATAATATAAAATAGTGCAAATAATTTTTACGGTTTTTGTTTTGCAAGACATAAACCAAAAAACGGGCGGCACAGCGATATCAAGCGCATAAAATCTGAGTGAGAACCGAAATGTTTTTCACATTGGTTTAGACTGAAAGTGATAGATGGTCGGCGCTGAATTTACCAACTGAAATATCAGAATTTACGTTTATACAACAAGCTTCCCTATGCCTAAATTTTCTTGAACTAAAATTACTGCTGTTGCTGCTGCTACTACTACTACTCTACTACTACAATAATAATAATCCCAGCAAGCCAGGCGACGCCGGCCCGACGTTGTCCTTTGGTCGGCAAAAGTCGGGTCAACATCGAACTGCCGACGCGTATTCGGGTAGTTGTCGCTCGCCCATCTTCTTCCCGACCCGTTCACATTGCGATACATTAATTGTTTTAATGAATTGGATGACGTATGGTTGTAGAAAAATAACTAACTTTTATTATGGCGTATCTTTTATTTCATTTTTTCACCTTCAATAGCTTTTTGAAATTTTTGCACTTGTCGGTGACCGGACTTGAACCTGGCATCTTCTCCTCGATTATAGTGTATGATGGAGAGTCGCTTTAACTACTACTCCACAGAGGCTCCTGTCCAAACTCTTTCGTCTATCAGATACTTCTGCAAGTCAGACATGGAATGTAGTAACACAGACACTATATACATTACAGAATGGCGTGAATCGTAGAACTGTAGATTTTATTCTACATTACAGAGAATTTTTCGAAAGCAAATCGTCATAGAAAAAGCAACTACAACAAAACTCTATTTATGCACTAGGATTACTGTCACTTTTTTAGATTCAGAGAAACATCAAAATATCGTGATTATACTACTGTTATCACCTGCAACTCGATCAGGTTTTCCACCAGGATTTTCAGTTTGGGGGGAGTAAAGTCTAAATTAGGAGGGCATAAGTGAAGTTTTGTACTATCTTTCAAGAAAGTAAATCCCATGCCGTGGAGAAAGTAATATCGGTATGAAAAATTAAGCTCCTGCCAAACATATCGCTTGTTTAGTGCTTAATTTTCAAATTACTGTGGCAGCAATGAAGAGGAGATATATTGCAAAAGAATTCTCATACGATACAATACAGACGTTTGAATGTGTGATAATAGGATGGGAAAAATAGAAAATCAGAAAAAGAAATAGATAAGAAAAGCAACAGTGCGAACGTGTGTAAGCAAGTAATACTAGATCTATTCGAAAATAAAACAAAAAATCAGTGACTCTCTAGTGTAGTGGTCTACGTGCTGACATTCTGCGCTGAAGGTCGCGGGGTCGAAACCGCTTCTCAACATGATAATCTTTTTGAAGCTGTATAATAATATACTTTCAATAAATTGGTGTTGATAAAGATGCGCCAGCCGTCACTTGAACTGAAAGGGATCATGGGTAATCGAGTTACGTCAGCTTGTATACATCATGGTCGAGTGAGTCTCACTATCAGAAATACTCCCTAAGCTCTTATCAGCAAGCTCAGCGGTTGAACCTTCTAAAATGACTTTTCTGTCAAGATCATAGATGAATAATACTAGTTATAAAGCGTTAATCTCGTTTAGACTTCATTTAGAATCCTAAAATTACGCTAAAACATAAACGTCATAAATTTTGCAGAAAAAGGAAGAAAAAAGATACTTTTATAAATTTTAAACAAGCATCTTTGGCAGCTATACGTCCACTACCGCAACAAATCGGACTTTTTCTATTATTTCAGTGCAATGCTATTATTTTCCGACAAAATACTTCATCTATGAAATATCATCTACCATTGTAATTTTAATACTTTAGTAACAAATAAATAATGAAAACTGTTTCTTTGTACTTAAGAACAGATATACCAAATTATTTTTTAAAAAAAACGTTTACTTCTTTCACAAACATCAAGTAAGACTTAAAAAAAAGATCAAATAATACATTTAAAAAAAACTATGAAATAATTATTAACTTTCTTTTGAAAATTATTTCAACACAATCACATTTTTTCTGTATTAAAATTGCTTTCAAATGTTTATTAAAATATGTTGTCAAGTGGTGAATTGCAGAAGATTTTCAAATTATTTTTAAAACATATACCGTAGAACACATTGGAAAAGATATTTTCTTTGAAAGATACTATTAAGATCTTATTGTAAAATAGTTTTCTGTAATTTGGAAAAGGTTTTCGCGCTCTATTTGCTACTTATGCAGTTCAACCATAAAGCTAATACAAAAGTAGCAATATTTTAAACTTCGGGAGAGATTTCCTGTTAAATAAAGAGCTTTTCGGTTCACTTATGCTAAGTTTCTTAGCAATAAGGTACCCGAATCTGATATTCCTACTTCTGGGCAGTGTGCAAATTAGCAGGGGAATTCCTGGGATTTCCCCCCCTCCCTGGCAAAAAAGTTTCCCACCCTGACAAATTATTTTTCGTCGCTGCCAGGGATAAATTTCTTGTCCCCTTAAGAAGTTTCGATCAAGATTAGATAGAAAATCGGAACATTTTTATTTGGCAGAAGTTCAAACTATTTTCATGGAAGTGACAAGGGTATTGTGAACTTTTACTAGCAGCTAAGAAGTTAAATCTTTTGTGATGCTTTTGAAGTAACTTCATGTGAATGATTGATTTGATTTAGAAACCACATTTGGAAAATGGGACTGCATATCTTCCCTCCTCTCCTCTCCTCTCCTCTCTCTCTCTCTCTATACAATGGTAGATGATGATGGCTTATAGTGTCCCCACTAGTTGGGCCTAAAGTCTGAAACCTCTGAGAAAGATATCGCGGAAACTCCTTGTTCTGCAATTAGTCTTTTTGGCATAGAGTATTAATGGAAGAGCGCTCGCTTGTTATGAGAAAGGTTCGCGGTTCGAGTACTTGTCATCCAACTTTGTCCTTTTCCTCTAGTAAATGTTGTATTACAGTAGCTTTATGCCACTGCTGTGTAGGATTTTGCTCTTTTATTCGTATTCTTCATTTTTGCTTCATTTATTTAAAATAAGTGCATTGCACTTAATGAATACTAATAAGAAGTATTATTATTTATTCTCCTCCTTCTCCTTCTCCACCACCTCCTCCTTCTCCTCCTCCTCCTCCTTCTCCTACTTCTTCTTCTTCTTCTTCTTCTTATTATTATTATTATTATTATCTCTGTAAATGTCATGCAATTGTTTATTTATTCTTTTTTCATACTGTTTGTTTTTATTTAAAGATACAATTCAAAATCTGCTAAACATATAAATTAGCTTATTTTTTAAAATAAATGAAGCAAAAAAGAATATGAAGGAGAAAAGAAAAAAAATACATAACACTAACATTGATTTACATCTAAAACGCATACAGTAACACATAGAATTTGAACATTACTAGAGAAAAAGTAAAAAGAAGATATTGACTTGATAAAGTCTCGAACCGCGTACCCTTCGCGCTGCAAGCGAACGCTCTTTCTTTTCTCTACTATTCCAGTACTCAATGAATCAGCGTAAACTATGATTCTATACGGTGAAGCTAAGAAATTTCTATCCAAGAATGCAAAATGGAGCCAGATCAAATCTTTAATTTGTAAGTATCTGATTGAAGTGAAATTTCATATCAGAGAATTCCAAAATATGCTGGAATCGTTTCGGAAATTGATATAATTGAATTACGAAGATCAATATTTTGCCTTCAATTACATTATAAACGGCGTGGTCAGTGTTTCTTTCAGAAGATTTTGCTCGGGGAAGGCGGCTAAATCAAGTCGTGAAGGCTTACGGAAATTATAAATAATGCATATTAAGTCCCATGTGCTAAAAATATAAAATAACAATTTTACTTAGGAATGTGTCGTATTTTCTTAATTAACCTCAAACTAACATGAACAGTATTTGTAGAAAGTGCTATTATATTCGTATTTCAGAATACGCATGAGTAATACAAGTGTTGAAACTAATTTTTCAGGAGGTTGTTGAAAAACCCCGGGGTTAAAGCTTCCCCGAAAACATGCCTGGAAGAAACAGTGGGTGTGTCTGTTGTTGTTCTATTTTGAAACCTGCCCAATTTTAGTTAAATTTAATATAAGCTATAGGAACTCCAAAGATTCCGGAATCAATATTTAAGTAAAAAGAAATAATTCTCGAAATTAAGACGGGAGCAACACGAAGGATTTTAATTTAAAATCCAATTAAATTTTCTTTAAATTTCGTATCCCAGGGCTCCTATATTCGCTGAGTATTATTATGAACTGAAAAGTTATAGGCAAGGCATTTTCGTAAAGTCTCTGGATTCGGCTGCTAGTAGAAGTAAGCGAACCTATGTTCGAGGAGGAAACCAAGGGAGGAGAAAGATACGCGCAAGTATGTGAGCTGTAGTCATTTAATGTCGTCTGCTGTGAAGGGTAACATTTCCTGCCGCGATGGTTCGAAAATTGTCCTTAATGGCTCCTCACAGCACCTTCCCCTGCTACCCAGTACCCACCCGATTTTGTTATTTCGAGTGGGCGAATGCTCATACCGTCTGCTACTCACTCCCCCGCAATGTTATTGTAGTGTCACGTGATAGAAGTAGATTCGCAACCAAGCTGTGCATAACGTGCTCTCAGAAACTTTCCGAAATTGCGCTGGCTCTACGTATCGGAAGTCCCTCACTGCTGAAACTTGAGAAAACAAATTTTAAAATATTTGATTTCATGAAATTTCATACTTTAAATTTCAAAGGTCGCTGAGTTCGACAGCTGAAATAAACATCTTGAATTACATTATTCAACATGGCTGTAGTTCAAAACGTCTTTATATGAAAAATCGTTAGGATTCTTATCTAGAGTCTCTAAATAGCGCTAAGATTTGTTAAGGATTTTTAAAAAGTGAATTCTGAAAACCAAGATGACCATAACCCGAAACGTTTTCATTTTAAAAAAAATGGAATTTGCGCCAGATGCAGCCCAAGACTTTTAAAATAAAATAAATGTAAAAAATCAAGTGAACTAGCTTTTCAAAACCATACAAAACTTAAAAGAGAATTATTCAGAAAAAAAATCTGAGCTTATTCCTACTGTATAATTATTTGTTGTTGTTATTATTATTATTATTATATCACATTGTTACAAGAACGATGTAAAATGGCCCTTGCTGTATCCGTGCTGGCTTCTAATAAATAAAGAGATAAATAAAACTAGTATGCGATAATTGTTTGTACATTCGATTTGGAAATGAAAAAAAAAAAAACAGGGAGTGGGAGTTCGGTGTCTGAAACTTCACTTTATTGGCCCGCAATAGATGAAGTGCCTAGATATTGCACATGGGTTACAAACATTACCTCATTCCTAGTTCGACTAGACTAACACCAGGTGGTATGGAGGGAAATAAAGAATGGGAATTCGCTACATATAATTATTTTATCTATGACTTGTAGATTTAATCGTGGATCAAGTTAATCTTGGATTAAAGTGGGCTTTAGTGAGGATATCAAACAATAATTCATGAAACATAAGTTTTGGTAGCTACCATAGATTTGATGTACGATAAGGATGTAGCTAGAAGTATATACAACAAATGCTAATTAAATAAACTAAAAATCAAGGTAATTGCATACTTGCTAATATACTTCTAGCTACATCCTTATCGTACATTAAATCTATGGTAGCT